>PYWC01000054.1:1085160-1104737 GCA_003182015.1 Tuber magnatum
CTGACACCAATCTTGGGCGTAGCCATGTACCTAAATACTTGTGCCCACTAAGTCTGCTCATCTCGGAGCCCGGGCCATCGGGTCTCCGTAGGTCAAGTACTCACTTGCCTACCGGTTCCTACCAGTTCGCCTCCGGGCTACCTGTATGGGTGTAGGTTCCGGCTACCATAGCTCCTGTATGCTGGGTCGTTACACATTCAGTATTTTTTGTTATTTGTTATTGTTTATTACTATTTATTATTTGTTCTTATTTATTGTTTGCTCTTATTTATTATTTGTTATTATGGGTTATTATTTCTTTTTTGTTCTTATTTCTTCCTTGTTCTTATTTATTATTTGTTGTTTAATGTTATTTGTTATTCTTTTTTCTTGTTCTTCTTATTATTTATTCTTTGTTTATATTTCTTGTTTGTTATTCTTTGTTCTTTGTTATTATTTGTTATTTATTATTTGTTATTTGTTATTTGTTATTTGTTTTTCCTTATTCCTAATTCCTGATTCCTTATTGTTTTTTATTTATTATTTGTTATTTATTGTTCATTATTATTTGTTATTATTTGTTATTTATTATTTGTTATTTGTTATTTGTTATTTGTTTTTCCTTATTTCTTATTCCTTATTGTTTTTTATTTATTATTTGTTATTTATTGTTCATTATTATTTGTTATTATTTGTTATTGTTTATTGTTTGTGGTCTGTTATTATTTCACTTTTTTTTCCTATTATTATTTGTTCTTTGTTAGTATTTCTTGTTTATTATTCTTGGTTGGCTATTATTGTTTTTTATTTGTTATTCTTTTTTCTTACTCTTTTTATTATTTATTCTTTGGTTGTATTTTTTTTTTATTCATTGTTTATTATTATTTTTTCTTTTTCTTTTTCCTTCTATTATTTCTTAGACGTTAGTATTTGTTATTTCTTTTTCTTTGTTTATTATTCTTTTTTTTTATTTTTTTATTTATTGCTTGTTAGTATTTGTTATTTCCATTTTGTTGTTTCTTGTTATTATTCCCTTGGTGTTTTTATTTATTATTTCCAATTCATTATTTGTTTGTATTTCTTATTTGTTATTATATCATATTGTTTCAACCAGGGGATACCAAGGGTTAAGGGGTATTCTCCCAATTTGGTGATGAAGGCTAGCAGTGCTTCTAGGTAGTTGTTGATAGTAAGCTCTATCCAGGTCAAATGGGTAATTGCATTGGAGCTGATTGGTCTTCTGACCGTTACTGCTAGTTGGACAGTTGCTTTCAGTTCTAATAAGGGGAGGTGGTGGCAGCGAGTGAGGTCCTTGTCCACGAATACATATCCAGTTACTCTAGAGCCAATAGGAGTAAGAGAACGGATTACTTTTTGGTTGTCTATGATATCACAGGCGATCACCAAGTAGTTATGTTCAATTCTGTTCTCTTTCTGATTGAAAAACAAACTAGATATAGATAAACAAAGAAAAGACTTAACATGTTCCATGGAAGTGCTGTATGATGCATATGGGATGACTAGTTTTCTGACTACTCAGACTCAGGGCTGGTCTCCTCAGGGACCTTGGAAGAGTTGAAAGGCTTGGTGTAAGGACCCAGCATACAAGAGCTATGGTAGCCAGAACCTACACCCAGGCAGGCAGCCAGGAGGCCGACTGGGAGGAACCGGCAGGCAAGTAGGTACTTGACCTATGGAGACCCGATGGCCCAGGCTCCGACATGAACAGAAATAGCTGGCAAGGTACTTAGGTACTTAGTGATATCCAGGAGCGATGTCAGCGTACTTAGGGACCTCGGAAGGGGCAGTTTCTCCACTAAACTGGGTAACTGGAAAAAGGTTACAAGTGTCTATCTCCAGTGACGGAATAGACAGGATAATAGGGTGAAGTCATCTGATCCACTGGACAAGGTTACCCTGCCCTCAGGTTCAGGTTACCCTGCCATCGGGCTTGGGTTACCCTGTCTAAAGCCCTGAGTTACCCTACCTGTCACTACAAAGTGTTAGGCGGTAGCCGACTCTAAGGACAAGCAAGTCTGGACTAAGGCCTGATACGTGACGCAGAGATTTCTAGGAAGGTTCACTTATAATGTCAGGAGGAAATGTAGGTTTGTATTATAGGACGAATAGATTGATAAGATCTCTTCTCCGTCGCTGATGATCTATAAAGCGTGGGAGGCACCTCAATATTTATATTCCGCGTCTGGGTGTTCATGGCCTATCAACTCCTACCACTTTTCCTCTGTGCGAACTTCGTAGACCCTGAAAACCTTTACCCCACTTGACTCTGATTTTCTCAGACAGTGGGGAGGGTGTCCTATCCCTCTGGCTGCACCGGTGCTAATCATAGCCACTTGAACCCCTTCACCGTGGCAAGCGGTTACTGGTCCTTTCTCTGCATACGGAGTGATCCGCTCCGGCGACAGACTTATCAATGCAGGTGGATTTCCCATCCGTCTGCATCAACCCACAGGAAGCATGTTCCTATCTTATCGCGCCAATGGCAGTTAGGCCTCGTTGCGCTCAGAGTTGATCTCTTCACGTGGTAGGCACTCATCTGACTCTACCTTGTCATGCCTTTAGGGTGTGGGTGAACGATCATCTCTTGGGCATCGTTCCCTCATCAGGATTTTCCTCCGTATTCCTCTACCAATGGACTTGAAATTCAGTCTTACTGCACTCCTGGCAGCCAGGGACTCCTATCGGAGTAGCCGACGTCCCCCCAGTTGGCATCCATCCATTGGCGCAGCTGAGGGATCTTTGCATGCGTTTACCTGCACAACCAAGTGACCGATTTAGTTCGTTCGACCTTGTCAGGATAGCCGAGAGTCCTCTCTTGAGGATTCAGTGAAAACCCCTCGCTCGGCGACCTTCGGTCATGGTGTAAATGAGGGTGTTGTGCGGATGTCGTATTGGTAGAAAGTAATCCATTCTCCAAACACATTGGCGGACCCTGGGATCAAACACGTGACCTTTTGCCAATAACCACGTGACTTGCCCATTATGCTATGTCAGTTCGTGTTATCTGTAACATGAGCTCCCCTCTCTAAGAGTTCGGCCCGAATCTCTAAAAATCCATTTTTCTAATACTGTACAAATTAAACTCCTTTAAGGACTTGGCAAGATAGGGTGAAAAACCTTTGCGCGTTTACTTGGCCACGCCTAGGAAAACCTTTCCTTGTCATCCTTCCTCTATATCTGCGGCATCTTTGGGTTCTCTCCGTGGAACCCTTCTACCAGCTCCGCTGCATGCCCCAAATGTTCCGGTAGCTCCCAGGTGTTTTCATCCTCCAAGCACCCCTGCCACTTCACAAAGTACCTCAGTTCACGGATCCTCCTAGTGCGTCCATGAACCCTGCGAGTGTACGAAATGACCTCGCTTTTGACTATCTTTTCAACCTCCCATTCCAAGTCACTATCTATCTCCTCTGGCGCTCTGGGAGGTTGTTCCTGAGCCGGTCAAATGGACGTCCGATATGGCTCTAACAATGATACATGGAAGACGGGGTGGATCTTCCTGCCTTCTGAGATTTCCAGCTTGAATGCTTGGTTGCCCCGCTGCTCCAGGATTTCGAAGGGCCCATATAGTTTTGGGCTAAGCTTTTTGGAGTGTCATTTGGTACCGATGTTCTTGGCGTTAAGCATCACCAAGTCGCCCGTCTGAAAGTTCGGTTGTGGCCTTACTTTCTTGTCATGGTACTGTCCCATTGCTTCTCTTGTTGCCTTCAAGGTGGCCATCGCCTGTCCATGTATTTCCTTCATCCAGTGAGCATACGTGGTGGCTCCTGGATTTCGAGTTTCTTGCTCCTTCCCCCACTTTGTCTGTGGGTGGTATCCATAGTTCGCGTAGAACGGAGTGAGTCCATGCGCACTCGTAATGGAGTTATTGTAGGCATGCTCCGCTAACGGGAGCAGTTGGTGCCAGTCATCCTGATCGTAGTTAACGAAGCTTCGGCGATAGCCTTCCGGTACTTGGTTGGTTCTCTCTGTTTGTCCGTCTGTTTGACGATGGTATGCCATTGACATCTTTCGCTTAATGCCTAAGAGTTTGGGGAGGGATTCCCAAAATTCCCCTGCGAACTTCGCGTCCATAGCCGAGATGATTTCCGTGGGTAGCCCCTGTAGTTTCCATACTTCCCGGAGGAACACCTGGGCTGCAGCCTTTGCCGGTGCCTTTTCCCTAAGCCTATGAAGTGGGCCATCTTGGTGAAGCAGTCGACTACTACCATAATCTGAGTGTTCTCTTCTGACTTTGGTAATTGCATTATGAAGTTGGTAGAGACAGAGGTCCATGCTGCATAGGGTATTTCCAAAGGTTGTAGAAACCCGTATCTTGCATGCTATGGCGCTTTATTGTGTTGACACTCATCACATGACCGTACATAGTCATTTACCCATTCTGCAAGACCTTTTCAGTAGAAGTCCCTGGTTATGATTTCCACTGTCTTTTCCTGGCCGAAATGCCCAACGACCTTGGAGTCGTGGCTGCTCGGGGCAATCAGCATTTGCAGGGCCTCGTCCTTTGGAATGAACAGCCGTCCCTTGTAATACAGGAGGCCACTCGCCCAGGACTAGTGCATTGGCATATCCTTTCCCTCATCTCGGAGTCTTTCTAACTCCTTTCTCCTCACCTTTTAGTCCTGGTCCACCTCTCCCTTCTCCTCCACCTGTCTTAGGAATTGGGTGTCAAATTTCCATACTATTGCCTTGAGAACCACTGCATTGGTTAGCATAGTTTCTTCCGTCGTCAGGGCCTTGTGCTGTCCCTGGTCACACTCATCGAAGTATTGGTATAGCCCGCTTTCTTCCCTTAGTTGACTGGTTTTGGTCTGGGTCTCGACCACACTGGTTCCCGTGCTTACGAATCCATCCTGACCCCTCTCGGTATCGTCTAGCTCCATCACATCGTGGAGCTCCCCATCATGAATCCTTTCTTTTACGAGTTGCGCAACTCGTTTGATTTTCCCTACGTGGTAGTCCTGGTCCCTGAGATTGAACAGTAACACCTCTACCTCTTCTTGGTAGTCCTGGTCAATGACTCCTGCCCCGACCATGATTCCATGGCGGACGGCAAGGCCACTTCTTGGGGCTACTCGGCCGTAGGTTTCCTCCGGTAACGCTATGGCTATTCCGATGGCTACTGTCGCTTGTCCGCAAGCAGGCACTAACGTATTTGACCCAGTGTTGGGACACTCACTAGTTATGGGACACCTCTTAAAATCTGACAACTTGATTGAAAAACTGTTGTAACTTAGACAATACTACATCACATAAGCTAAAAATTGGTATCCATAGAGCTAGTCTCTATCCTAATAAACTTTATCAAACTTATCTTGATTGAACTAATAGAGCTATATCTATGAGCTAATTTGTGCTAAGAGTAATAATTCATGATTGACTTACAAGAACAAGGTTTTGGAAATGAAAAGAAATTCTAAAATTATTCTACTTTGTGGCACGAGTAGAGGTGGTTCTAGACCGCAATTGGCGAGTAGTAGCAGGTAGATTGGAGTTCTGTTGAAGTCAAGTCGTTAGATTTGCCAAAAGGGAATATTGATCAGATGGAAGACTTACATTCTGAATGGTATGATATGATTGATTCTCAACATTTCTTCATCACTGCTGCCCCCAGAGTTCTCATCATCAGAGCTGGATGTAATAGTCTCTGCACCATGGTTCAGGTGTACCTCTCTTCTTTGACTGGTCTTGAATTGTATTTTTTTTCTAAGAAGATCTTTGGTCTGCTTACACTTTGCTACAGCTTGAGCCTTTTTCTTATCAAGTTCCATACACTTATGATATAGCTTTGCCAAGTGCTTGGAGCTCAGTAGAAGTCCACCACGTAGTTGCCTTCGATTAGCTTTAGCTGGCTTTACTAGTTGTCGTACTTTGGCAACCTCTTCCTCCGCAATAACCTTGGCAGTATTGATACTTCTGGCTTCTGTGATACACTGGATTAAGAGGTCCTTGAGATCTTTATTGGCTGGAGTTTCTTCTATTTGCTGATTACTGAGTTCAATATGATCAAGCTCAGGGGCTCCAACTATTCTTCCAGCTGATAGACGAAGACCAGGGCGTCTGGTAGCCAATGGAGTCTTTGGAACCATATTTGCCTGTAAGATAGGATCACGTAAAATGCGATTTCTGTTGAAAGGAATCAGCCCACAGGCACGCCAGGCAGACATGATAGTTTCTGGCAAAAACGTCTTTTGTCTTGCTCTCTGAAGCATTGGAAAGATGTCCCCCTTCTTAATTATACCATATGGGCCTTGCTGATGTACACGATCTCCAAGCTCTTGCTTGTAATAGGTTGTAAGAGGACCGAAGATGCCAACATCAAGAGGTTGGAGAATGTGAGTTGAATGGGAGGCAAGACATAGAAGATGAATGTTGTTGTCAATAGCAAACTTGATGAACTCGTAGTTTTCCACATGTGTTGAATGTCCATCTAAGACCAGAATACGATGCTGCTTAATACCAGCCACAGGGCGGGTTCGAGGTTCGAATACTTCCTGAAACCACTGAAAGGTGATATTGGTGTTGGTGTAACCTTTGGGGGAGGTGGGAAAGAAAGCATCTTCCTTTTCTTCAATCTCGATATTCATGTGGTGTCCTATTAGGTGAGCATTTGCCTTAAAGATAATGAGAGGGGGCAAGACTTTGGCTCTACCAGATATTGCTTCTACAATGGTGATCCAATCTCGACCACCATCCTGGATAATGTTGGGATTTCGGCGTGAGGCACGGCAAATCATGGTACCTGCTCCTCCTAATCCAATAGCAAACCCCTTCTCGTCCGTATTCCAAGTATCCTGATCCTTGATATGGAACTTGCATCGAATGTGATAAAAACGATCGAGATGCATTTTAAAGGAATCCATGTCAGTAGCCAGAGCCCTCTCCCGATCCAAATACCGTCCTACTTTGGAATCCAAATCTGGATGATGGCTTAAGAAGCGGCTCAGGCAATGCTCTCCAACTTGGTCACTAGAATTCCGTGCACGAAGGATACTCTGAACCATTTGATAGGTGTCTGTGGCGAGTTGGGAATCCATAGTCGTCCCACTTCTTAATCCATCCTGTCAATGCTTGTTCCTCGGGGTTGGAGAGAAGTTACTGAGATTTGTGTACTGTCTTTGCTGGTATTGAATGTTGTGAGATTTGATTATGCAGTGTTGATTTCAGTACTTCAAACATGAGGGATAATTGGCGTAGAGAAAGGTTAGGATCAGCCTCAGGGGCCTTCAAGGCATCTTGAACATGTTTCTCCTTTGTATCCTGGGATGAAGGCATTGGTGACTGTGGGGTATTTGAAAACCTCTTGGGAGAGGTTTGTTGCTTTGTATCTTGTATGAGATATGTGTAAGTAGCAGAGTACAGAAATGTTGAACACTTGAAATCAACGGTTCTAATTAAATAAGAGAGGGACTCCCACACAGCCTTAGGGTCTGATCAAACAGACCCTAGAGAATGCTCTCATACTAAAATCCTTTCAACTTTACTTATTTCACTTTGTCATTTTTGTCATCAATGTTGTTGTTGCAAATTATATATATATTACTATTCTTGGCCAAAAACTAATATTCAAATACAGAAAAGAGGAAGTGCTTTTTCATAGCCTGAAACTAGAGATTATTATGTACATTTAAGTTGAGCATTAAGTTATTCGTTCTCCAATTGGATCCGTTGTTCAAATTTCAATTTCACTAGTCAGATTTTAAGAGGTGTCCCATAACTAGTGAGTGTCCCAACACCGGGTCAAATACGTTACTGCTTCTTCCAGCGCATAGATGTCATGTCCTGCCGCTTTGCTTGAGCCCCTTGTTGGAATTTGAACTTCTGGGTGTAACCACATGACTCGGGCATATTCAGGTTCGGGTGTACTCTGACTTAGACCAGGTTCCTCTTCTCGTCCTGCCACTATAACCATAACCTGGTTAAAATGTATGGGGTTTAAAATTGAGAGCTTCTCGCTTTGCGCAGCTCCCCCCTCGGGACGGTACTCCAGCCGTCGGCTTAGTGCATCCGGCTTCCCACCACTCGACTCTGGTCGGTACGCGATTTTGAAGTTGATATCAGCCAACTTCTGTGCCCACCTTATCTGCCTGGCACTCCAGGCCTTGGTCATGAGGAAGTATTGTAGATTCTGGTGATCCGTGGATACTGTGATGGGTTCATTAGTTCCCGCGAGGTAGTGACGCCATTCCTGGAATGCTTCCACTATGGCAAGCAACCCTTTATCGTGAACATCGTAGTTGCTTTCTGCCGGGTTGAGCTTTCGGGAGTGAAATGCTATCGGGTGCGGCCTTTTTTCAATGTATTGTGATAGGATGCACCCTAGCGTGAAATCACTTGTATCCGTTTCCACCACTGTGTTCCTGTCGGGGTGGAAATATGCCAGAATCGGCGCCGTCACGAACTGTTTCTTTAGGAATTCGAAAGCCTCCCCCTGCTCTTTTCCCCAGGCGAAGCCCTTAGGATCGCCTTTCAATAGTTCCGTTATGGATTTACAAGTTCCGGAGAAGTTCTTTATCAATCTTCCGTAGAAATTTGCAAATCCTATAAAAATTTGTATATCCTTTATGGACTCAGGTCTCTTTCATTCCCTTATGGCTTTGACCTTTCGATCACTCCTGGTGATCCCATTGGTCTTCACTATGCGTCCCAGAAATTCCACCGTCTTGGTCTGGAATACTGACTTCGTGATAGACACCGCTAACTGGCATTTCCGCAACTCGGTTAACACCTCCTTTACTAGCTTGACGTGGTCCTCCTTGGTCTTGGAGTAGATTACTACGTCGTCTATGTATACGACCACTCCTAAGTCTAAAAACCTCCTTATGACCACGTGCATCATGTCTTGGAAGGTGGCGGGTGCGTTTACTAGCCCAAGCGGCATTATCCGATATTCGTAATGACTGCACCGAGTGCGGAAGGCTCTCTTCCACTCATCCCCCTCTTTGATGCATATCAGGTGGTACGCATCCTTTAGGTCTAACTTGGTGAAGATATGCGACCCGACTACTCGATCTCTGAGTTCACTCATGAGTGGCAGGGGGTACTTGTTGGTGATAGTTCCCTTGTTCAGCCCGCGGTAATCCACACACAGTCTCAGCCGTCCATCAGGTTTCGGCACAAATAGTATTGGCGCACCTGCAGGTGATTGGCTTGGGGTTATCTTTCCTTCGCGCAGCATTTTGTCCAGGTATTCTCGCAATGCCCGTAGTTCTTTTACGGACAACAGGTATATTGGCCCCTATGGGAGCTTCTCGCCTTCAACTACCTTGATCTCATGATCAAAGGTATTGTGTTTTGGGAGCCCTTCCGCTCCCTGGGGCAGGAAGAGGTCGGCGTACTCCCAGTAGGGCTTTGGCAGAGTTTCCATCACTACTGCCTTGCGGTCTTCTGGGCCTGCAATTCAGCCCACATATCTGGCTGCAGGGTTCGAGGCTACTGTCTCGTCCTACTCAATGTGGATTCCTTCATCCTCTGGTTCCAGGTGTTCCTTACACCGCTCCGCCTGGAACTCCCACCTGCTTGCGTCCTCAATAAATGATAGGGGATGTTGGCGATGCCACCAACCAAAAGGTATTATCAAGTCATGGATCCACTGGCTCATGACTTCACAGGTAATTTCTGAACAATGTCGGTTAGCCCCCATATCTAGCATGATAGGGGTCGTATAGCACCTTCCCGCATTTTGGGACTGTGCACCGTCAAACCCAGTTATACTAACTGGGATGTCTCGCTGTATCGTTGCTAGCCCAAGTCTTTGGACTAGCGCTTCTCGTATAACAAAGATCTGCGAGCCCACGTCTAATAACACGCAAATCAGTACTCGTTCTCCTTGTATTCTTAGGTGGGCTGTGCCTTGTCAGCACTCGTAATGTGTAGGTGTTGGGACCTGAGTCTTCGGTCATTTTGGCTCCCCCGTAGGGTTACCTGGTCTTTATTTATTGGACATTTTCGGGGCATTTAATAATCTTGGGTGTTTGTTATTGTGCCTGTGTAATTTCGGCCATTCTGGCCTGCTCAGACAAACTCGGTCCCTGCAGTGTGCGGCTTTTTTCTTATCTTCTTGCCCCACAATGATGATATTTAATCATATCGGTCTACTCCACCAGTGCATAGATGAGGGAGCGACCTTTCTGACCCGGCCGACCGTGTTCGACTCCTGCCATTGCATACGATTTAAGGCATGCACGCTGTCCTTTGTCTCACCTAGCAACCTGCAGCGTTCCCACTCGCCCTCGCCGGTGGTGCCATCCGGGGACTGGGGAAGCACTTTCAGGCAGTCTTGCGCTATTCTGACTTCTTTCCCGCGCATGACGTTTGAAGGAAAGAGTTAGAGCGCCCTGAGTTGCCCCCGCAACAGTCCCCTTTTCATGTGTACTGGGTTTGAACCTTCTCTACCCAGGGAGGAGTATAAAGTCTTGCCATCCCGCGTCCAGGTTGGGGGTCATTCTTGATTTCATCCCCCTGAGATGGGCCAACGTTCTCCATTATACATGCTTTTTCATGCCTTTCACACTTCTGTCCCTGCCCATGCTCGGAACCTAGTGGGTACGGTTTGCCGACATTCTTGACCAAGCCGTTGCCCTAGCTCGGAATGCAGGTGGTGGTTTTTATACAGGGCCCCCGGTTGTCCGATCTATCCCCCTTCTTGATCCTACAACTCCCAAAGTCTGGGTACTAGTGGCACATGGGTTTGATTCACCACTAGCCTTGGAGTGGTATTTCAAACCTCCCTGCTTCGGGGCCTCAACTTCCCTGCTTTCCGCTGTCCTATCGTTGCGACAACGGCTCCCTTCCTACCAGCTCCCCACTTGTGGTTGGTAAGTCCGCACCAGGTGCAGCCTTTATTTTCCCGGCATTGGTCGACCAAGTTTTGGGGTACTCCTTTGTGAGCTTTCTTCCAGTCGCTATGCACTACCCCCAGGGTCTTGGTCAGTTTGTTGGTTTGGGTGAACCTTGTTGACTTGAAGTTCTCAGGCGCCGTCTTCCTTTGGAGCTGCCTAGGTCGCCCTTCTTCCTTTCCTAGCTGCGGCTCCTTTTCTCAGTCCTTCTGGCATCGTTTCAGTGGTGCGGAAGAACTCGGCGGGCTAGACGGATTGTCTCATCGTTGCAGTTCACTGTCGAGGAAAGCCTCCTCCTGGTTGCCGATGGCTTGAAGGTGCTTCAGCCATTTGGCGTCAGTGTCGTATCGCTTATGAGACAACCGTCTCAGTATTGCCTCTGGTAGTCAGTCCCCAACTATTTTTCACCATGCCGTCCCCTGCAGCTTGGCCTTGATATTCAAGTTGTCCATCGGAGGAAGGTACTTGTCGATATCCTTCTCATACTTGATTTTTCCCATCTGGGCCAAAGCCCTCCGGTCCTCATTTATTGGTGAGAATCGCGCAATGATTTCATGCCGAGACTGTTCCCATGTTAGCAATTCAGGACGAGCGGCATACCCTTCGCGCTCTTCCATGCCCTTCCTATACAAGTTACTGAAGGGTGTCACATTGGGACCATTCGTTCCTCCTAAGGCATAGATAATCCTATCTTTATCCTCCATCCACAGCATGAGATTTCGGCTAAAGTAGTCCTGGCACGCATGCAGCCAGGTTTTTATATTGTGGTAGGACTTTGCTTCTTATACGAATAGAGGGTCGGCGGGGTGCTTCTGATGCAACGCAGTTTGTCGGGCCAACTCCTTGGCTAACTGGAACATCATCTGATGTTCCTCCTCTTCCTTAGCCGTCCGCGGCCTTCCTAGGGGTAGTGGCCTTGGCCGGCGGCTTGGTCCTTCTCCTCCGTTATGTGACCTGTTGTCCCCCGAGTCTGGGTTGCCTGCTCCTCTGGCCACGTTGGCGGGCGCCGTGGTTCTTTCTGAGCCACTCTGTAGGGTCTCTGGCACGGGGTCCTGTCCTATGGGTTGCTTTCCCTTGTCTTGTTGGGATAGCCCTGATCGTCCTTGCCCGGTTTCGCCATCATGGGTTGATTCTCCCTGATGCGAGCCTAACGCTGTCTGTACCAGCGCTGTCATATCCCTCGTTGATTGGACAAAGATCTGGGTCATGTTCTGCTGCATGTCGCTGAGCCCAGTTGTTACCTTTTTATTGAGGGTCTGTAGTTGGATAATGAACTGCAGTTCCCGGGTTCTCCGACGTCATCGTTCCTCATCTAACTGCCTCTGGAGTCTATCCAGGCCTGTATAGAGCTCTTGATCACTACTCACCGATTCTTGCATGGTGCGTCCCAGGTCCTGGTGCAGCTCTCCGCTGACCACTGCCTGCTGTTCCGACCGCTCGTCCATGCGAGCGAGTGCCGCTTCGATCACTCCCTTAAATCTGGTAATCTTGGCCACTACCTCTCTCTCCAGTTTCCTACTGTTATTTTGCCAGAGCGCCATTTCCTCTCCAATCCGCTTCTCCCGGTTCAGTAATCGCTCTCTTACTTGAGCAAGGCCTTCTGCTGTTTCTTTCCCCACGTTAGATAAGGTCTGGTATGCGACCATCTGGTCGTTCTAGGTTTGGGTGACGCTGTGGTCCAACTGGCTGATCAGTGTCCCAATGTATGCAGGGAAAGCACCCAAATCGGTAGTGCCTGAGGGGGTTGGGGTTCCAGAGTGTGACCTCTGCCCACTTGGTCTTTTTGTGACACTTTGAGTTGGGCCTCGGGGCAATGATGGCCCCGACAGGTTCCATGGTGTGGGTGTGGAGCCTAGCCGTAGCAGTGGGATGTCACCTCCTGGCTGTGGTGGTGGGAGTGGAAAGGGGCTATCTTGGCCCAGTTCCTATCCCGAGATTAGCCACTGCTGTTTCTCAGCACGCAGCATGTCAGTGTCGCTAGAATACTCTGATCCTTCTTCGATTCTTGGTTGCGACATCTTGCCTCTTCTTTCTATGAGTGTGAGGTGTTTGAGGGCCCACTTGATCCCGTGATCTAGGAACCAGAAGCGAACGTTCTCGTCTTCGAAGACTGCGCTTATACTTAGATCAAACTTGATCTCGTAGATGTATGGGTTTCGTGGGAGGTAAATTTGAGATAGATGGTTGAGGGCTTTAGATAACTGGTCTTTCAGGGTCATTGAAAGAGGTGGTTGTGAGCCTCAGTAGTATAGAAGATATCAATATAGTGTTAGGCGGTAGCCGACTCTAAGGACAAGCGAGTCTGGACTAAGGCCCGATATGTGACGAAGTGAATTCTAGGAAGGCTCACTTACAATGTCCAGAGGAAATGTAGGTTTGTATCGTTGGACGAATATATTGATAAGATCTCTTCTCCGTTGCTGATAATCTATAAAGCGTGGGAGGCACCTCGATATTTACATTCTGCATCTGGGTGTTCGTGGCCTATCTACTCCTCCCACTTTTCCTCTGTACAAACTTTGTAGACCCTGAAAACCTTTACCCCGCTTGACTCTGATTTCCTGGGACAGCGGGGAGGGTGTCCTATCCCTCTCCTCACTGCACTGGTGCTGATCATAGCCACTTGAACCCCTTCACCGTGGTAAGCGGTTACTGGTTCTTTCTCTGCATATAGAGTGATCAGCTCTGGCGACAGACTTATCAATGGGGGTGGATTTCCCATCAGTCTGCATTAACCCGCAAGAAGCATGTTCCTATCTTATCACACCAATGGCGGTTAGGCCTCGTTGTGCTCAGGGTTGATCTCTTCACGTGGTAGGCACTCATCTGACTCTACCTTGTCATGCCTTTGGGATGTGGGTAAACGATCATCTCTTGGGCATCATTCCCTCATCAGGATTTTCCTCCGCATTCCTCTACCAATGGACTTGAAATTCAGTCTTACTGCCCTCCTAGCAGCCGGGGACTCTTATCGGAGTAGCCGACCTCCCCCCAGTTGGCATCCATGTGTTGGTGCCGCTGAGGGATCTTTCCATGTGTTTATCTTCACCACCAACTGACCGATTTAGTCCGTTCGACCTTGTCAGGATAGCCGTGAGTCCTCTCTTGAGGATTCAGTGAAAGCGCCTCGGTCAGCAACCTTCGGTGGAGGCGTAAATGAGGGTGTTGTGTGCATGTTGTATTGGTAGAAAGTAACCCATTCTCCAATACTTCGGCGGACCCTGGGATCGAACACGTGACCTTTTGCCAAGGATCATGTGACATGCCTATTACACTATCCCAGTTCGTCTTATGTGTAACACAAAGTCCCTCTGGGAGTTTGGGAAAAATCACCAGAATGTTTATCACGTAAAGTTACCCATAATACTGGAATCTAGGGTTCTGTGACATCCTATTGGGCAAGTTACTCAGCTCCGAAGGAGCTGCAAATTGGAAAAGTTATTTCTATCATGCCCCTCCAGCCTCACCGGGAGGCCTGGATGTCGTAGGCAAATGGTTGTGTAGTGGTGTGCAGTCTAGCAAAGAGGAATCTTTGGAGCCCTGCTCACAACACCGTATGTGTTGCCACTGTCCGGTTGACTGTAGGCTGTTCGCAGGATATATAGGAGGGTATAGGGTAGAAGGTGGAGTACCTCCTCCCAGTTGTTCAGAGTAAAATGGACCAAAACTGGCAGAGTTAATGGGAGTTAACCATGGTGGTCCTGAAAATAGTCCCAGGTGGTGCTTGGGCCACTGGGAGAGTTTTATACCTACCAAGCCCGAACATGTCCCCAACGCCATAGGTTGTATAAGGGAAGTTCAGAGAGACTAAAAGCATGATTCCAACTACAGGTCAGGTGGATCTGAGATAGTGGTCATGGCTAACACCTATTAGATTACTGCTGGACTATTGTGTTCTGCGGAAGACACCAGAAGCCCAATAATCATAAATAGTAGATAAATAAACTGCTTAAAGTAGCTTCTGAGGTCGTGTAGAGATCAATACATATGGGAAGAGTGTCATAGATAGTCCAGTTCATCAGGTGTCTTGACTGTTAGCCACTTGCAAGTTGCCGATCTGAAGAAGTTTTCATTCTGGCAGGCATAATGGAGATGTGCCGCAGAAATAATAACTGCATAAGGTGAACGTTGACTAGAGTGTGTCGACACATACATGCCAGAAGGGTATGCCAGGAGACATGTCAGACCACCCTTAGTGGAGAAGGGTGTCCTTGAATTGTTGGAGCAAACTGATGGGGCAGTTTCTGGCATAAGATAAAACTACCTGAACATCTATGCGAGAACTCTTCTACTCCAAGAATCAATACTCTTGAGACTATAATTGAGTGAAGCTTCAGGCTTAATGATAGCAAGGTTTACTATTTACTTTACTCTTACATCTGTGTGAACTTTTGGCAATAAGTTTGAAGTTGTTTGGTGTGGCCGCAATTTTGGGATCCATCTTCCTAGCAGTGCCCCCATTACATTAGGTGCTGTCAGCTCGCATTCAGCAGGGTCCCTTGTTCGAACATGTTCTGGCCATATATCGATAGACTCTACAATAAAGGTATAGGCCTCTTCTCATCTTGTTGTCCCTCTGGGTGTCTATCAATATTTATAGTCTAGAGGAGAGGTCGATAGGGCCCAAAGCTATACCTGTATCAGTGGTGATTGCTGGGGTGGGGGTGATTAATCAAGTTTGTGTGGCAGGAAGTGCACACCAAGAGGAGGAGGAGGAACCTTTCTTGTCAGCCACGCAGGCCTGAATGTTGTTGTCCAACTTTTTCAATATGTTAGCATAGGTGGTTAAGGCCTCTGAAGGGACTACAATAGTGGTCGGAGTGTGTTTTAGTTCTAAGCTGACCCTTCTGTACAGGGCACTATACTTAGGGACATCATTTTAGTTGGTATCGGCAGCCAGGCATTAGAAATCAGCCAGGTATTCAATAAACATGCAGTTCTTCTATGCGAGATCCTTTATATCTCGTTCTGCTATAGTGACCTGGTTGGGGTCCCTGAATGCTTGCTCTAGTTCCACTAATAGCGACTTAGTGTCTGCGTAATTGATACCTTTGTGTAATGGGGGCACCCCTAGGAAGATGGATCCCAAGGTTGCGACCGCACCGAACAACTTGAAACTTATTGCCAAAAGTTCACACCGATGTAAGAGTAAAGTAAATGGTAAAACTTAGTATCGTTAAGCCTGACGCTTCACTCAATTAAGGTCTCAAGAGGATTGATTGTTGGAGTAGGAGAGTTCTCATATAGACTTTCAGGTAGTTTTATCTTATGCCAGAAGCTCCCCCATCAGTTTACTCCAACTATTTGAGTACACCCTTCTCTGCTAAGGGTGGTCCGACATGTCTCCTGGCACACCCTTCGGGCATGCATGTGTCGACACTCTAGGCGGCGTTCACCTTCTGCGGTTATCGTTTCTGCGGTGCATTTCCATTTTGCCTGCTAGAATGCCAACTTCTGTACATTGGTGTCTTGCCAGTGGCTGACAGTCAAGGCACCTCATGAACTAGACTATCTATAACACCCTTCCCATATGCATTGATCTCTACTTGACTCCGGAGGCTACCGTGAGAGGTTTATCTATTTACTTTTTACGGGTCGCGGGCTTCCGGTGTCTTCCGCAGGGCCCAATAGTCCGGGAGTGATCCAATGGGCGCTACTCATGACCACCACCTCGGATCTACCTTACCTGTTGTAGGAATCATGCTTTTGTGTCTCTGCACTT
Source organism: Tuber magnatum (assembly GCA_003182015.1). Lineage (NCBI taxonomy): Eukaryota > Fungi > Ascomycota > Pezizomycetes > Pezizales > Tuberaceae > Tuber > Tuber magnatum. Next base: position 1,101,718 of record PYWC01000054.1, read on the forward strand.
CCCTTTCAGAGCCTATAGCATTGGGAGCACGTGCAGGCTCGATAGGTGTAAAACTCTGCCAGTTGCCCCAGCACCACCCGGTACTACCTTCGGGACCCCCACGGTTAACACCCGTTAACTCAGTCAGGTCTGGTCGGTTTTGCTCCGAACAACTTGGAGGAGGTACTCTACCTTCCACCCTATGTCCCCTTATAAATCCTGCGAATAGCTTACGGTCGACCGGACAGCAGCGACGTATACAGTGTGGCAAGCGTGTCTCCAAAGATTCCTATTTGCTAGACTGCACACAACTACACAACCGTTTGCCGATGACGTCCGGGCCTCCCGGCGAGGCTTGAGGGGTATGATAGGAACAATGTCTTCAATTTGCAGCTTCCTCGAAGCTATGTAGCTCCCCCAATAGCATCCCCCGGAACACCAGATTCCAGTATCATGCATGGCTTTGCGTGACAAATATTCCAGTCAATTTTCCCGAACTCCCTGAGGGACTTTGTATTGAAAGGTAGGGTAACCCAGGACTGTGAGCAGGGTAACCCAAGACCTAAGGGTAGGGTAACCTTGTCCAGCGGACAAGTTAACTTTTCCCTGTTACCCTGTCTATCCCATCGCCGGCGACAGACCTTTCTGACCTGTCTCCAGTTACCCGGCCTAGCTGAGCAACTGCCCCTTCATAAGTCTCTAAGTGCTCTGACACCAATTCTGTTCACTCTCGGAGCCCGGGCTATCGGGTCTCCATAGGTCAAGTACTTACTTGCCTGCTGGTTCCTATCACTTTGCCTCCTGGCTACCGGTATGGGTATAGGTTCCGTTTGCCATAGCTCATGTATGCTGGGTCGTTACATCACTCCGGTCTTCTCTACGGTCTGTCCCGGACCGTTGGCACCGTCTCTTATTCCTACGACTCGATTCCCCCCAGACCCTATGGCCCCTGGGCTTGGACGGATATCTTTGGTGGAAATCCCGAATGCCCTACAAGCCTGTCCCTTCTAGCATCTCATAGGGCTCCCATACATTCTCCACAGCCCCGTAGCCTTCCCATGAAACGAAGTACTGGACAAAGCACGACGGAAACTTCGCCTTCGCTCCTCCGTACCATCGGCTGTCTACAACAGCTTCAATAACGTAACTGGGCTTGTTGTCTACAAGTTCCGGGGCAGGGGCTTCCTTTACCATACCCGCTTCCGGATCCTTGTGATAAGGTTCAAGCAACGCGACATTGAAAACTGGGTGGATGCTCCATCTGGTGGGCAATTGGAGTTCATAAGCTCAGTTACCCACCCGACGTTTGACCACGAAAGGCCCAAACATCTGGTGGTCCAGCTTCTCCTTTGGACGCTTCGTGCAGATGTTTTTTCGGTTCAATATCACGCAGTCCGCTTTCTTTGCCCGCCAACTAGCCACATCCTCCAGGGTGACGTAGTCCAGTGATGGCAACCTTTTCTGGTCATGCCATTTCCATTGCCTTGTCTGTGCCCGTTGGATCGTTTCTCGAATCTCTGCCCAGGTTCCTTCCCATTCCTTAACCAAGAGCTCACTACTAGGGTGTATTCCCTGGTTATCAGAAAAAATAAAAGAAAAGTATATCCTTAAGTTAAACAAATAGTTGATCTCAAAAGGTGACAACCTGGTGGATTCTGATGTCGAGATGTTGTACGCATACTCCGCAAGGGGTAACAGCGAAACCCAATCATCGTGTTGGTAGCAACAGTAACTACGTAAGTACTGCTCCAGTGTTTGATTAACCCTCTCAGTCTGCCCATCAGTCTTAGGGTGGAATGCAGTCGAAATGTTTAGTTTCACTTGCAACAAGTGCATTAGACTCATCCAGAACTTGGGTGTGAATCGGCTGTCTCGGTCGTAAATGATTGACTCGGGGAGTCGATGAAGGTGACAAACTTGCTTCAAGAATATTAAGGCAAGCTCCTTGATAGGTACCTCCCTGGCCAGGGGTATGAAATAGGCCATTTTCGAGAATCGGTCCACTATGATACAGATCTTGGCATACCCTTCGCACTCTGGCAGCGCTACAATGAAATCCATTGAAATCGCTGTCCACGGCCGCATAGGAACATCAATAGGTTCAAGCAGCCTGAACTTCTTGTGCCTGATGGATTTATTTCTTTGGCACGCATCACATGTTCGCACATAGTCAGTGATGTGCTCATCCATCTTAGGCCAATAGAAGTTAGCCCTAACCCTGCCAATGGTCTTGTAAGTCCCGAAGTGTCCCGCGATTCGGGAGTCATGTTCAGCCTTCATGATTGTCTGATTCAGATTCTGACCCTTGGAAACATACCACCTGTTCTTGTACAGGAGTAAGCGCTTTTCCGTCGTGAAATGTCGGTCGACCTCTTTGTCACCAGCAGCTGTTGCCTTTAGGATTCTTAAGTACTCCTGGTCTTCAGTTATCGCTACCCGCAGTTGATCCAAAAAGGTCGACTGGAGCCGAAATCCCTGGCACACCTGCAACACTTGTGGTCGCAAGATGTCCCGTTCCTGGCTTCCAACCCACTGTCCAGGGCGAAAAAATGACGGTGGCCGAAAATCACTTTCCCGTTCAGGGTAGTAGTCCCTACACCGTGGCAAAGCATCTGCCTTCTCATTCAACCGTCCTTCTCGGTAAACCACCTGGTAGTTAAACGGTGGGAGGGACTCAGCCCAGCGGTGCTACCTTCGGTTAAGGGCCTGGGTACTATTGAAGTACCCCAAATTCTTATAATCCGTATAGATCACCAACTGGTCCGTTACCGCGCGTAGCAAATGATCCTATTCCTTGAATGCCGCCACGATGGCCGCCATTTCCTTGTCATGGACATTGTAATTAATCTCTACTGGGTGGAACTTCCTACTATGATAGGCCACAGGATGCCATCTCTCATCTTCACAGAACTAGGAGAGAATGGCTCTGAATGCAAAGTCACTAGCGTCGGTTTCCACCTGGGTTGGCCGTTCAGGGTCAAAATGTGCTAGGATAGGTTTGGACGTGAATGCTTCCTTTAACTGGTTGAAGGCCTGCTCAC
>PYWC01000054.1:1119242-1179430 GCA_003182015.1 Tuber magnatum
ACCTTAATTGAGTGAAGCGTCAGGCTTAACGATATTAAGTTTTACCGTCTACTTTACTCCTACATCTGTGTGAACTTTTGGCGATAAGTTTGAAGTTGTTTGGTGCGGTCGCAACATTGGGATCCATCTTCCTAGGGGTGCCCCCGTTACATTTAGCTAGCGGCGCTCGCTTCGTGTTGACCACGCAGCCATCTGCTCCTATCGTACCGCTACATGACTAGGGCCTGGCCTGCACAAGTTACAGGTACACTGTTCCTTACAGCTCGTTTATTAGGCCTTCTTGCCACGTTATCGTTTTATCCTGGGTATGGATAGTTTCTTACAGGGTGTTCTTAGGGGCACAAGAAACTTGGTGCCCCCCCTTCTTGCCCAGCTCCATTCTCAGAGCCTGTTGTTCCTTCTCCGCCTATCTTCTGTGGTAGGGGCAGAACCTGCGCATGCAGTTCTGCCAATCGATTCTGAAGTGTCTCGGCCCTCTCGGGGCCACCGAAGTTTCCCCTTCCCCGGTTTGTTACTGCCAGGAGTTTCTCACTCCTGGTCGCTGTCTGAATCTCGTGTTTTGGTAGCCTCCGTTGGCCACCACCTCTGTCTTTGCTTTGCATCTAGATGCACTGTGCAGTCATCATTGGTGCATGTTGTCCATGTCTTCCTGGCATGTTCCTTCTTCTGTGCTTCTCCTTCTTCCGCTTCTTTGTATTCTTGCAGCATGTTTCTTTCGAATTCTTCCTGGTCTTTAACCGCCATCCAAGCGTTCTCTTCTACCTCGGTGCAGGGGGTTGGTTGCTGGTTTGTGGGGTTAGCGCTGCTGGAAGAGGAGGACGCTACCTTTAGCGTTCGTGAAGTTTGTAGCATGGTACCACTCTTCATTGTGTTCGCGGGAATAAGCAGGCCGCTTAGCTCAGTACTGCAGTTTACCGTAGTGCAAGCGGGAGTCGATTATTTTTTCCAGTTTGTATTCGTCTTCTCCGTCCATGTGAATAGGTGGAGGGGGCAGTTTCTTTTATGTGGGAAAAGAGTTTTCTTAGTAGGGTTGAAGGAGGGTGGTGTGGAATGTTGGATAAGTCTGTTTCATCGAGGCGGGGAGGGCAAGTTTGTATGCTCGCAGTCCAAGTCCTTTGACCATCTTGAACAGTCCCAGTTTCTTGTAGTCCAGTGTCTTCCATAGTCTCGTGGTCTGGAAATTGTGTGGTATCAACCACACCTTTTTGCGGACGGCAAGGTTTAGGTCTGGCTTCCAGTGCTTATCGTTCTTTCCCTTTTGGCTCATTTGTGCTAGGGTCATTTCGTCCTGTAAGATGTCATGTACCCTTATCATATTGCCGGCTTGTGTTCTTTTTCGCAGCACTTGACATTCTACCAGGTTGCACCAGCGGTCATATCTGTAGTTCACAAGGAAGGGTGTTGTCTTTATCGTTTCTAGTTGTCCGTTGTTGTACGCGAACTCTGCCCTGGATAGGAACTCTGTCCAATCATTCTGTTTGCAGTTGATGTAGGCTCATAGATATTGTTCCAATACCGCGTTCGTTCATTCAGTCTGGCCCTTCATTTGGAGACAGAAGGCCATGCTCAAGGGTTGTCTGATACTTAATTGTCGTATGATTTCCTTCCCTACTTTCACTGTGAAGAGGGATCCTCTATCGGAAGTGATATCTTTGGGAAGGCCATGGAGTCTGAAGACATGGTCTTTAAACAAGTTGAAGAATTGTGGTGTTGTCATATCGGTCCTGCATTGTATAAAGTGTGCTATTTTTGTGAGTCGGTCGATAATGCCACATATGGCATTGTAACCATTCCATTTGGGTAATCCAGTGATAAACTCAATAGCAATAGATTGCCATGGTCTTCCAGGTGTTTCGAGCGGTTTGAGCAGCCCATAGGGTGTGTGTTTAACTGTTTTCGTTCATTGACAGGTGTCGCAATTCTTCACATATCTTTTAATGTCGTCGCGGATCGATGGCTAGCAGTATGATCGTTGAGTCAAGGCTGCCATTTTTGCCATTCCACCTTGTCCCACTCGTGGGAGGTTGTGATCTCTTCTTATTGTTTCGGTTCGTAGAGCTTCCTCGTCTGGAATCCTTATCTCGTCGTCATTCTATAGGTATCTGTCTCCTTCCAGGTATAGTCCCAGGGCCACACCCTTCATCTCTTTTAGGCCTTCCTTCAAGGCCCTTTTTATCTTGTTGATTTCTCGGTTGTTGGTCATGCTTCTTTTTATCCATTCTTCGTATCCTTCGTCTTCCACCATGGATGTAGTTATTTCGTTCCGGGATTCATATCCACTGTCCTCATCTTCTCCCTTCGGAACACACTTTTCCTTTAGGAGTAGTATGCTTTGTTGTTGCGACCGTGTTTCTTCTTTGTTGGAGAAGTCCTCCGTGCTTCTTGCCAATACGTCCAACTTTCCTCCTTCCTTGCCTAGTCGGTATTCGACTTGGAGATGGTATTAGCTTAATGTCTCACTCTATCTAATCTGTTGCCCATTGAGTTCTTTGGTGGTAGTAAACACTAGTAGGTTTTTGTGGTCCATGATGACATGAATCACATGTTGCCTTCCTAGCATGTACTTCCTCTAGTCCCTAATTGCTTGGACAATAGCTAACAGTTCTTTATCGTGAATGTCGTAGTTTTGTTCTGCCATTGACATTGTTTTTAATCGAAAAGCAACTGGACTCCATAATCTGTCCTTGCCCTGTTGGGACCAGATACCAGAGCATACGTAGTTGGATGCCTCCGTCTTGATCATGATGGGTAGCTTGGGGTTGAAATGTTGTAGTATGGGTCTCCTGGTAAACTGTCTTCTCGTATCGTCAAATGCTTGTTGTTGTTTCTCTCCCCAGTGCTATTTGATCCCTTTCTTCATTGTGTTGTAGAGGGGCTTAGCCACTTAGCTAAATCACTCGATGAATCTTCGGTAGAAGTTGCAAAAGCCCACGAAGCTTTGCACTCCTTTCACACTCTTGGGTTCTTTCCATTCGTCGATACCCGCTATCATGACTGGATCAGCTCGTATTCCTTTGGGGTTGACGATAAATACTAGGTCTCTGACTTCTTCTATATTGAAGTTGCTTTTCGGTGGTTTTAGCTTGACCCTGGCTTCTCTCAATACCTGCAGAACATTTCGGATATCTCAGTGGTGTTGCTCTATATTGTTGGAATAGATGAGTATATCGTTTAGGTAGACGATACCGCATATATCCAGATATTTGCTCAACTTGGAGGTGATCCACCGCTGAAATGTTGCTGGTACATTGGATAATCCAAAGGGCATGACCAAATATTCAAATAGTCTGTATCGTGTCCTGAAAGCTGTTTTCCACAAGTCCCCCTTGGCTATCCTTATGTTGTGATATGCGTTTTTGATATCCAACTTTATACAGTGCTTGGCCTGTGCTACTCAGTCTAGCGCTTCATTGATCAATGGTAGCGGGTATTTGTCTTTTTGTGATACCGCGTTTAGTCCCCGGAAGTCCACACAGAGTCTCAGTTTCCCATCTTTCTTTTCGACAAACAGGATTGGTGCCCCTGCCAAGGAGAACGATCATCTGATCTACTACCTGGCCAGGTTCTGTTGGAGGTATTCTCATAGCACTTTCAATTCATCTTCCCTTAACAGGTGGAGCTCCAGGAACGGCGCTGCCTTTCCTTCCTCTAGCTTGATCTGATGATCTTCACTTTTATGTTCAGGAAGCTCCATTCTTTTGTTTTCTTCAAATATGTGGAGATGGTCGTGCTATTTCTTCAGGACCAGTTGCCACAGAGTTCTCTTCCTCTTTTTGGCTTTTTCATTTACCACTGGTCACATGCTAATTGTTGACACTTCTGTGACCACTGGTCCATCTTCTTGTTCATCCTATTTGGGGATTCCCATATGTTCCCCTCTCTGATAGAGTTGACTGAAGGCCTTTGCTGATATGAAAGATATGCTTAGGGGTTTCTCTTCTGTCATTTCGGTGGGGGTGTTGTCCTTCGGAGTTCCTTGTCTGGTACTGCCGAATCCTTCCTCATCTCTTTTGGTCTTGTCTAGGTCCCGAACTTGACAGAACTCCCTGGTATCGGTATTTTTGATTATCATCAGGGCTATGCAAACCCCATTTTGGATAGCATACTCTTTTTCCTTCAAATTTATTAATAAGACCTGCACCTCACCCATATAGTCTGCGTCAATCACTCCAGTGCCCGTGGTAATCTCATGTTGGGTGGCTATACCACTATGTAGAGTGATTCTTGCATAGATGCTGTTGGAAAGCCCTATGGCAATTCCTGTTGGAATCATCTTCTGTCCCCAGGTGTGGACCATTCTGTCTTCGGTGCTGTACAGGTTGTGGCCTGCAGCCTTCTTGGATCCTCGCATTGGTTTCCTTGCATTCGAGTATAACACTTGTACTCTTATGCCTTGGTCGTGGAGGATCACCTGTTCGCATTTGGTGTCCATATGGAGGGTTTGTGTCCTCAAGTTTTCTCTTATTGCTTGGGGCTCGGGAATCGTTTCAATCGTTGGGGAAGTTCCTAGGCACAACTGTGTGCATAGTTAACTGTTAAAGTTGATTTGGCCTTTTCCCCAATCGATATTTGGATTGTGTCGTTTTAGTCTAGGCATTCCTAGTATTGCATTATGCTTCTCCAAATGCGCTACTGGGAATATCATGGCTTCGTGATATGACCCTATCTCCATTACTGCTTGCACAGTATGGGTGATTGGTCCTGCTTTGCTTTTCTGGCTGTTGACTACATTTATGTCTCTTGGTTTCTTTATCTTTTTCAGGGGTATCCCGTGGGTTTCACAGAAGTTTCAGTCGATGAAATTCTCGGCTGCTGCTGAATTAAGTATCGCGTTTGTTTCAGTGTCTTTATTGGTTGTGCATAGTTTTATCTTAATCATAAGATAGTCGTTGTTGTTCTCCTATCCATTTGTGCTGTTGATTGTCGTTCTTCTTTTTTCTTTTTTCGTTGACATGTGTGCGATGCCGATGGGTTTTCCTCATTCCTCGTCCCACAGACCACTCTTTGCGGGGGACTTTATTCATTTAAAGTCTCCTGCTCATCCATCCTCATAGTAGCGTCCATCTCCTGGAGCTTAGTTTCCTTGTGCTGAGAGTCTTTAATGAAATGCCCCTTCAATTCCCATCAAAGGCATGCACTCTGCTTTCTTCTCTTCTGGTATTCCTGGTCGGACAGCCTTTGGAACCGCCTGTGCTTTCTCCCAGCTGCGTCCAAGTCCATAGGGTCTCCCGCGGTCCCGGGCATGGTGCCTTTGGTGGTCGATAAGTACTATTATTGTTGCACGGTAGGGTCATATGAGTTATCCCTTTGATCTTGCTTTCAGTGTATATAACCATGTTGATCGTGTCTTTCTTGTTGACAGCTCGCACTGGGAAGGCTCCCCCTGTTCAATCTGCCTAGTCTGAGTGCATCTAGGCTTCTTGCCACCTTTTGTTGGTACCGCCCAGTAGATAGCGGTACTCCTTGTCATCGTCGTATTCCGCTACGACCACTAGCATGCCAAACTTGTTCCAGTAGTCGGAGAAGTTGTCCTTTCCTTGTCTAATCTTTTCCAACTTGAGTCTTGCCGTTTCTTTGGCATTTAGATCTCTGAACTAGGTGTGGAGAGTGTCCTTAAATTCCTCCCATGAGGCCCATATCCGGTCTCGTTTGCCTCCCACGCAGGACATTATCCATTGCACCACGACTTGTCCCCGGAGGAACTCTGCATAGTCCATCTTGATAGTATCTTTTCTGATGCTGCACCCCTTGACCTTGAAGTATTATTCCAGCTGGCTCAGGAACTGTCTTAACTTCTAGCGGTGCCCCTCAAGCAGGTCTGGTTCTCTCGCTTTCCGTCGTGATTCCGGGCCGGTATTGATTGTGCACAGGAATCTCGTCATCTGGTCTTCAGTCATCTTCAGGGCCTACTGCATAGGCCCTGTCGCGGGTACCGGTGTTGCCGCTGCCGACATCCATCTTGGTTGCGGTGTTCCTTCTGGGGAACTACCTGGAGGTACAGTCAGTTCCGGTGTAACCAGGCTTGCTGCTCGGGCGGGTTGGCTTGCTGCTTAACCTAAGGCGTTCCTTACTGGTCCTAGGTTGAGGGTGTTGTCTGTGAAATTGATATCTTCTTCCTTGTCTTGGGTGAACTCCGCATTTCTTGGAGTTGCCATCTTGCTGTCATTAGGTGTCGCAGGAGACGCAACCAAATATTATGGTGTCCTACTACTCGTGTTACTTGCGACCAGTAAGGACCTTTGTAGCCTCCCGAACTGTGCTGCACTGTGTCCCAGGGCTCCTTGCGTCTCTTGGTCCTATCTTAGTCTTCAGACTTAAGAATCAATTTCTTACCAATGCCAGCAGTATCGGTCTTATTCTGTTCACCAGATCTGCATAGCGGATGGGTTCTTGACTCCACGTTTGTCTGCTTAGGGGAGCTGGTTGGAGCATAATGGTTTTCGTACAGTAAAGAAGGTAAAGCAGTAGATTGGAAATAACAGTAGAAGGTTGCGTGAAGAGCTAGCCCATCTGTGAAAACTCGGGCTTTATATAGGCCTCTTCCCATAACCCTAACCCATCCCTGATGCTCAAGCGAGGTCAGGTGCGAAATCTATCAGATGACTCAAACGAGTCATATGCACAGTATGAAACATCCCATGACCCCCAAAGACGTCGTGTGCGAAAATGTAAATCAAGCGCAATATAAATCGAAGGCATAAACAAACCACATGACCTACTAAAGAGGTCAGGCACGAAACATAAACAAGTCTGCCTTGCCAGTAAGCCTTACCAGCCACTCTAGACTCTCGCCATGACGTCAACGGCACGTCCTGTACAAATGTAACGATCCCGCATACATGAGGTATGCCAGTCAGAACCTTCACCCATACAGGTAGCTAGGAGGTGAACTGGTAGGAACTGGCACGCAACCAAGTACTGGACCTACGGAGACACGATGGCCTGGGCTCCGGGATGAACAGGATTAGCCGGCAAGGTACTTAGGTACCAGGGTACATCGAGGAAGTCGTCTCAGCATACTTTGGGACCTCAGAAGGGGCAGTTACTCAGCTAGGCCGGGTAACTGGAGAAAGGTCAGATATGTCTATTTCTGGCAACGGGATAGGCAGGGTAACCTGGAAAAGTTATCTTGTCTGCCCGACAAGCTTACCCTGCTCTCAGGATCAGGTTATTCTGCCATTGGGCTTGGGTTACCCCACCCAAAGTCCTGGGTTACCCTACCTTTCAATACGAAGTCCCGCAGGGAGTTTGGGAAAAATGACCAGAATGTCGGTAACGCGAAGCCATGCATCATACTGGACTCTGTGGTTCCGGGGGATGCTATTGGGTGGGCTATATAGCTCTGCAGAAGCTGTAAACTGGAGACATTCTTTCCATCCTACCCCTGCGGCTCCGCCTTGAGGCCCTGACGTCATGGGTAAGCAGTTGTGTAGTAACGTGCAGTCCAGCAAAGATAAATCTTTACAGACCTGCTTGCAACACTGTATACGTCGCTGCTGTCCAGTCGACCATAGGCCGTTCACAGGATATACAGGAGGGCATAGGGTGGAAGGTGGAGTACCTCCTCCAAGTTGTTCAGAGTAAAATGGACCAAAACTGGCAGAGTTAACGGGAGTTAACCGTCAGGGTCCGGCAGGTAGTACCGCGTGGTGCTGTGGTGGCAGGGAGAGTTTTACACCTATCATGACCGAAAGCGTTCCCAACACCAGAGGCTCCGAAAGGGAAGTGCAGAGACACTAAAAGCATGCTTCCTACTACGGGTAAGGGGGATCCGAGGTAGGGGCCATAGGTAGTGCCCATTTGGAGCCCTCCTGGATCAGCGTGTCCTACGGAAGACCCCGGAAGCCAGTGAACTGTAAATAGTAGACAGATAAACCGCTCACAGTAGCTTCCGCGGCCCAGTAGAGATCAATGCATATGGGAAGGGTGTCATGGATAGTCTAGTTCATGGGGCGTCTTGCCTGTTAGCCACTAGCAAGATGTCGATATGCAGAAGTTTTCACCCCAGTGGGCTAAATAGAAATGTACCGCAGCAACGATCACTGCATAAGGTGAACGCAGGCTAGAGTGTGTCGACACATGCATGCTGGAAGGGTGTGCCAGGAGACGTGTTGGACCATGCTTAGCGGACAAGGGTGTGCTCGAATAGTTGGAGCAAACCGATGGCGGAGTTTCTAGCATAAGATAAAACTACCAAAAAGTCTATGCGACAACTCTCCTACTGCAACAATCAATCCTCTCGCGACCTTAATTGTGTGAAGTGTCAGGCTTAACATTAATAAGTTTTACCCTTTACTTTACTCTTATATTTGTGCTAACTTTTGGCGATAAGTTTGAAGTTGTTCAGTGTGGTCGCAACCTTGGGATCCATCATCCTAGGAGTGCCCCCAGTACAGCGAAATGCAATTAACATAAATAAGCCCCATCACCTTCTACTGAGGTCATATGCGTAAAAACAATTTAAACATAAATGCGCTCAATGACCTGCTAACCAGTATTCATTATGGGTTGTCCGGGTTACCAAAACCTCCGGGGCACCGCCCTGATTTCCTGCCCCACCCTGGTCTATGGCCCCGGGTGGGCCCTTTTTTAATTCAACACCTGCCCCTCGCCCAGTTCGGGTTCCTGCCCCATTAATAGCCCTGGACCTTTTGCCATTCCCCGTCCAGGTCTAAAGCAGCTTTTGCTGTATCTGCAATTTCATTGCTCAAGGTGGGCTGCAACTACCCTTTCTAGATCAGACGCCCAATTTCAGGATATGCTCCAAACCATTGACATAACAGGCATACTAAAAATCCCACAGCATATCATACGCGCAGTGCTATCATATGCACAGTGCATTCATACGCACAGTGCTATACAACGCATAGTACTATCATACCCACAGCGCTACCATACAAACAAAATCATACGCTCAGTACTTTTCCACACAACAGTTCTCAAAATCATACACACTCTAGATAATCTAACCTGCCACATCGGTTTATTGATTGCATAGCTTACAGTAATGTCAGAGATGAGTATTTATCAACTAGGACAATGACCATGCAAATAGAGTGAAAACTACCACGAATAGAAATGTTTGGATTAGTGATACAAAACAGGTAGAAATCATGTACCACCGGCCATTTCGCTAAAGCAGCCGCGAAGGCCACGAAAAGCAAAAACACCCACAAAAGAAAAGAAACACCAGAGAGGTAATCCCTAGGTGGGCCCAAAACCCACCAATCCCACTTGCTCATGCTCTACCAATCACAGCTTCCCCCCCACCAATCCCAGACTCCTGGACCACTACCCACTCCAAGACCCTCCTGCACTCCAGCCCCTTCCACGAGTAGGGTGGAAGAGGGTGGTATTACTCCTCCCACTGGTTATACATCTAGCCGTATTGTTACCCCCACCCTGAGTTCGACTATGGGCACCGGATGACCCTCCTCAACCACAAGGCAAAGCCTCATCACTGTCGCCCCCACCATCCCCATCCCGACCCCCATCCACATCATTCTCATTGTCATCCCTGTCCCTATATGCATCCCCATTATTTCACCCCTCATCCTTGTTACCGCCTTCACCGTCGTTACCATCATTACCACCATTTATGCCAGCGTCCTGGGCTTTGCTTAGGAAGTGCCGACGCCCACTATGGCAAGGCTGATTGTCGTTCTCATCATCATCATTGTAATATGTTCGGGCCAGGCCCTAGTCACGTAGCGGTACGATAGGAGCAGATGGCTTCTTGATCAACAAGAAGCGAGTATGTCTTACTAAAGAAGTCTTCGAACAGGGTATAATAGGAGATCAAAGAAGTAACCGTTCAACCAAGTACATTAAGAATACTGTCTGTCGAAGTCTGCTCTTTTGTCTACGGGAATCAGCAGTCTTTAAATACCGCATATACCTTATCTCCAGTATGAGCGATATTCCAAAACATTGTGTGTATTAACTGATAGCACACGAAACAATACAAGCATCAAACGATACTGTGAAACCACTCATAAAACAATCTATGTATCAACCTATAGCACACGAAACAATACAAGTATCAAACGATACTGTGAAACCAAGCATAAAACCAACCTACTACCTGTACCAGTTACAATTATTGTCGTCGTCGTTGGTGGGGGGGGGGGTTGGCAGGACCAGCTAGCGCATTCTCATGCCACCTCCACTCCTCGCTGGTCGCCCGATCAGGCTTCCCACCCATGATGTTCAAAACGTCGTTGACTAACCTCACGTCCCAGACCATGAGAGTAACCCAACCAGCTATGAAGAATTAGTAAATCATATAAAGTTATTAGGATAGGACTCGGAGCTCAACTTACCAGCCATATTCAGGACCAGGTGTTCCTCTGCCATCACCGGCAGGCATTCAACAGCCGACCTTTGGTCAACGCAACCGCTGCTGGAGAGGGAGGTTGCAGACAATTTCCTGCCAGAGACGGTAAAAGGGGGCGTTTGGGATCAGGTGTTCCCCATCCTTGTGATACTTGATAATTTCCACCATCGCCAACCTTGCCACGGGGTGTATTGTGCAGGGTGCTGCACTCCATCCACACCTGCACTGGCTTTCTTCTTGCCCAGATGCCTCGTAGGAGGCCCCCAATTGCCACCCCCTTTCGATCCTAAGTTGCCTTCATTTGCTTTACTTTTCAGAGGCATTGGGAAATTTCCCTTCGCTTTTTGACTTTTTACTTTTTAGGTTTTGGGGTTTTTTGTTGATGGGGAGTGGGCTTTACGGAACTTTTTTTTTTTTGGGTAGTGAGTTAAAGGTGAGTCTCAGAGGTGAGTGAGGAGGAGGTAGGTGGGGAGAGTTGATGAGGAGGTGGGTGAGGAGGTTCTTGTCGAGAACGTTAGGGTTTTTACATAGGGTGAGAGTGTGTGATTGGTGTTGGTAGGGTAAGGTGACTGGTGGATACAAGTAAGCATACATGCATACATCCAAAATCTGTATGTATGTGTGCGTATACATGTGTATGGGTTTGTTTGCGTATGCGTTCTATCGTTTCCCAAAGGAACAAGTATTGATATTGGTGTTGGCTGAATGAAGAAATTGGTCAAAAGAGAGGCAGGCTGGAAGATATACCTATGGGGATTCATACCCTCTACCCATCAAGCTACCTTGTTAAACAAATCAGGTTCCCCGTAGCTGAGGCGTATTTTGATTCATGCATAATGATGTCTGACCAGAACAAGATTACCGTAAAAAGTGGGCAGAGTCATATACCGTTGAATTGTACATTGAACAAGTTTGAGTAAGACTGCAACCGAATAATTGCTGAGACAAACATTCTACTATGCTTTTCCCATAGAATTGCCTTGAAAATTGTGTATGAAAGGTTGTATGTGTACAAAGATATTATATCTTTCCTCTTAAAGTATCAAGTGTACAATCATAATTACTAAATAATGTCCGTAGGCAGTACATACCAATGTTAGTTATTTCAAAATGTGATTTGACCTAGACCAAATACACAGTCCGCTTCAGCATTATTCTATCTACCTATGACAGCATAGTATAAGCACTTAGCTGCGGCTTTGGGGTAATTGTACTTACAATTTATTTGGTAGAGTATTTTGTTGGTAGCACAGGGTTGGCTTCAAACGCATTTCTATTTCTGGAGGTTTTCAAGTTTTCAACAACATACCCTTTCTCTTTTCACTTTATAACACGAGATAAACTGTGGCTTTCCCCTCAAAACCCTCTTATACTACAAAAATTAGCCGTCACCTAACTCGCACTGCACTGGGTTAGCAAAAAAAACATACTAAAAAATACCTTCCAGCACTCCGCCTTTACTCCTACTCCCCGCATACCAATTCTGCCACACCCACCCCCCATCCATTCTATCCCACCACTTTGTTGCTTTCTCCGCTCCATAACTTCCTAAACCTGTTTTGCACTTAAATTATTTTTCCAAAATCATACACACAGGCATGCACAAACCATGCACACAAATCATATGAAGAGATCATAAGCATAAATCACACGTACAAGCTAACCGGAGAATAGAACACACCTCAATGCTGTCTGCGTACAAGCAGAGACCGCTACCGGGAGGAGCTTTGGGTCACTCATTGAACCCAGAAACCATGCACTGGAATGAGTACCGAGGGAATCTTGCCCAGCTTGAAACCGCCTTTGAACGTGCCCGCGCCAATAGGTGAAAATGTCTGCAGAAATACCAAGTATTTGCGCGGAACTTTCCACACTACCTCACTCTTAGCGACAATGTCAAAGCTGAGGTAGACCAAGAGATAGTGGTTGAGAAAAACGGAATCCTGGAGCAGGAACACTGAGCGACCCTGGCACATTGGTGGCAATACTATCAGAAGCAGTTCAACGACTGCGGTTTGCCACTTGCTGATCCGCCAATCCTGAAGAAGTCCCTGCACCTCCCGGTTCCCCAGTGGCCTTGCCAAACCTTTCATGCAAGATACGATATGCAGCGCGGATGAAAAATCTCCTTGCGTAGGTAACAAAGAGGCCCCAAAGCCATACGACTGGATCTCCTACCTTTCCCAGAACCAGTACAACCCCATCAATGCCACTGCCTTCCTTTCTCGCCTCTTTGTCCCCCAGTGTTCCTCCCCAACCCTCTCCCACTCATGTTAGCCTATGTGAGCGGACTCGCCAGTTTCAAGCAAGGATGGCGGAAGGAATCTGGAGCATGGCACCCTTACTATCTCGCCAGAGCAGCACATCTGGTTTGATCCCCCTATTGTAAGAATCTACCTCGGGAAGCGTTAGAACCACGCAAGAACTCGGACCAAAACGGACAAGGCTCAAGATTGAACTCCGGAGAAAGAGCTCTGATGCGAGTCTTACACTGTCTGGTATGTCATCTTGATTCCCTAAACCCCATCCAAATAATTGCCAAGTTCTATTAGTGACAGCTATACCAATATTTAAGGTTGTTTTAGCTCTTTCCAATGCCACGATACCTACCACCGCCAAAGACCGTACTTCTAACGTTCGGCTGATAGAGCGCGATCTGGAGCGCAATTTGGACATGTTGGTCTGTGAGGGGCAGCGGGATGAAAAAGGTAGACCTTTGATCGATTGGATAAAGCCCAGCCAGTGGCTATTGCCAATGCTGGGGTCTGCGAGGAGTAGGAAGAGTGTAACGTGTTCGGGCCAGGCCCTAGTTACATAGCGGTACGATAGGAGCAGATAGCTTCGTGGTCAAGACGCAGTGAGTGCTGCTTGCTAAAGGAGGCTTCGAACTGGGTGTAATAGGAGATCAAAGAAGTAACCATTCAACCAAGTATATTTTAAGAATACTGTCTGTCGAAGTCTGCTGTTTCCATCCCAGAAATCAGCGGTCTTTAAATACAGCATATCGCTTATCTCCAGTATGAGCGATATTGCAAAACAAGGTGTGTATCAACCGATAGCAGATGAAACAATTCATGTATCAAACGATACCGTGAAACCAATCGTAAAACAATATGTGTATCAAGCGATAGCACACGAAACAATACAAGTATCAAACGATACTGTGAAACCAAGCATGAAACAATGTGTACCCGTACTGGTTACAAAGAGGATGAAGAGGATGGAGACGTCGACTTTGTCGATCTCTACGGC
Source organism: Tuber magnatum (assembly GCA_003182015.1). Classification (NCBI taxonomy): domain Eukaryota; kingdom Fungi; phylum Ascomycota; class Pezizomycetes; order Pezizales; family Tuberaceae; genus Tuber; species Tuber magnatum. The sequence continues at coordinate 1,132,831 of PYWC01000054.1, forward strand.
TCCGCTGGCAAGGAGGGTAATGGCTCAGAGGACTTTGATGGGGTCTACAGAGAAGAGTAGAGGGGTATGGAGGAGGAGGAGGAGGAGGAAGAGGAGAAGGCAGAGGAGGGGGGGAGGGAGGAAGCGCTATCCCAGATGTTTATTAAGTTCGAGGACAGGCACATCGAGATAATTGAAACATAGGATTCAGACGAGAATCCGTTCCACACCAGCACACCGGAGATTGCAGAATGCCTGCTTGGACATTCTGTGACCCCCCGGGACTTCTTTTCAAGTCCGGAAGATGAGCAAGGCAGCATTGTGCATATTGTTAGCAAGAGGAGGCCGTTCCTGGCTGGCAACACTTGCCTGATTGTGGATCTTGAGGCCATCGCAAGGGAAGATGCTGCAGAGCAAGGAATTAACCTTGAAGAGATGAATGAGATCAACCATGAGATGGACTGACTCGTGCTCCTGAACACGGCCAACATGCGATTCAAGAAGCGCGTGAAACAGGAGCCCCAAGAATAATTTTTTTCATTTGCGATCTGGTCCTCCTCTTTCCTCTTTGTTCATCCCCTGCCTCCTGGTTGCCCATTCCCCCTGCCTTCCTCTTCGCCCATTTACCCTGCCTCACTCAAAAGGGCCCCTCTTATATCTTGTACTTTAACCCCTTGTTACATCCTTAGCTCGTTAAAAATCACCTTTTGTGGATAATAATAGTCGCATTGCCTGAAGCTGCTTTTGCTGCATAATGTGTTGTATCTGAAGCTGCTATGGTTCATATGCACAGAGCAATATGTCATTATATACACCATGGCTAACTACATAGGCGAAAATCCATACACCCAAAACCATACGCCCTTATTCATACACCCTAAGCCATATGCGGAAAGATATATGCCCTAAGCATACGTACAAAGATATATGCCCAAAGCCACATGCCCAAAGACATATGCACAAAGACATGCGCAGAAAGGCATACGCACAAAAATGGCATGTGCACAAAGATATATGCCCAAAATCACCTGACCCAATTCATACTAAATTTATAAGCACCAAGGCGCTACTCAAATCCAACATTTCCATATACTAGTGTAATTGCAGAATCCAAGTGAGGAAGCTAAGCCGGTGTATTTCTTTAGACAAGCTAGGCTAGGCAGTCCACTGGATAGAAGTCTATCTCAGAATCCAAATCAGAATCTACAAGGGTACAATGAATGACACTCATAATAACTCTACGACTCGTACTGCCACTACGACTCATTTTCATTGGATGGACTGTGGCACCACTGTGGATTCCTGCCTTTAGAGCAACAAGAATCCTGTCGTACTTCGCATCATCACAATCCAAGGATCCCGATACCATCTCCTTTCTCTGTAGCTCCACATTCTCTGACTTGTCCTTGTGGATCTTGGTTCCGGACCAATATGTCCTACCCAATACCGGAGTGTGCATTCCAGCCTTTAGAAAATCCATCACACCTGCCGCATAGTATCAGGAACAAGGTGCAAGGTGTATCCATCATTGGATAGTTGACTTACAAAAGAATCGCATCACTTTATGATCCCAGGCAACTGAGTAGAGGTAAGAATATGAAAGCAGGGTTGGTCCAAGGTCACTGTAGTTCTCCAGGAAGCTCGGGGGAATGTTCTTCATCTCAATAAAGTTATGGTGGGTGCCAACACCAACCATTGAATAAATCCGTGGAAGTGGAATGACATCAGGTTTGGTGCACACTAGTGGGTGGGTTCCAGGAACGATTTGGTTCTCAATACTCTCCATGATTTGAATAGGAAAGACTATGTTAGGCAGTAGCCGACTCTAAGGACAAGCGAGTCTGGACTAAGGCCCGATACGTGACAAAGTAATTTCTAGGAAGGCGCACTTATAATATTCAGAAGAAAGGTGGGGTTTGTATCGTAGAACAAATATATTGATAAGATCTCTTCTCCGTCACTGATGATCTACAAAGCGTGGAAGGCACCTCGATATTTATATTCCACGTCTGGGTGTTCGCGGCCTATTTTTCTCCCACTTTTACTTTGGGCGAACTTCGTAGACCCTGAAAACCTTTACCCCGCTCATCTCTGATTTCCCCGAACAGTCGAGTGGGTATCCTACCCCTCTCTTTGCAGTGTTCGTGCTAATCATAGTCACTCGAACCCTTTCATCATGGCAGATGGTTACTGGTTCTATCTCTGCATAGGAAGTGATCAGCTCCGACGACAGACTTATCAATGCAGTCGGATTTCTCATCCGCACATGTCAACCCGCAGCAGATACATTCCTGCCTTATCGCTCCAATGGCGATTAGGCCTCGGTGCACTCAGGGTTGATCTCTTCACGCGGTAGGCCCTCATCTGACTCTACCTTGTCATGCCTTTGGGGTGTGGGTAGACGATCGTCTCTTGGGCGTCGTTCCCTCATCAGGATTTTCCTCTATATTCCTCTGCCAACGGACTTGAAATTCAGTCTTGCTGCCCGCGTGGTAGCCGGGAACTCCTATCAGAGTAGCCAACCCCCCCCCAGTTGGCATCCATCCATTGGTGCAGCTGAGGGATCTTTGCATACGTTTGTCTCTATAACCAAGCGACTGATTTAGTTTGTTCGACGTTGTCAGAAGAGCTGAGAGTCCTCTCTTGAAGACTCAGTGAAACCCCCGCAGTCGGCAACCTTTGGTGGTGGCGTAATTGAGTGTTTTGTGCCCGCGTTGTCTTGGTAGAAATTAACTCATTCTCCAAATACTCCAACGGACCCTGGGATCGAACACGTGACCTTTTGCTAATGATCACGTGACATGCCCATTACACTATGATAGTTCGTCTTGTGTGTAACATGAGCTCCCCTCTCTAAGAGTTCGGCCCAAATCTCTAAAAATCTATTTTTCTAATAGTATACAAATTAACCTTCTTTAAGGACTCGGCAAGCTAGGGTGAAAAACCTGTGCGCGTTTACTTGGCCATGCCTAGAATAATCTTTCCTTGTCATCCTTCCTCTATATCCGCGGCATCTCTGGGTTCTCTCTGTAGAACCCTTCTACCAGCTCCGCCGCATGTCCCAAATGTTGCTCTGGCTCTCAGGTGTTTTCATCCTCCGTGCACCCCCGCCACTTCACAATGTACCTAAGTTCACGGATCCCCCTAGTGCATCCGTGAACCCTGCGAATGTACGAAATGACCTCACTTTCGACTATCTTTTCAACCTCCCCTTCCAAGTCACCATCTATCTCCTCAGGGGCTTTGGGAGGTTGTTCCTGAGCCGGTCGAATGGACGTCTGATAAGGCTCTAACAGTGATACATGGAAGACGGGGTGTATCTTCTAGCGTTCTGAGATTTCCAACTTGAAGGCGCGGTTGCCACGTGGCTCCAGAATTTTGAAGGGCCCATATAGTTTTGGGCTAAGCTTTTTGGAGGGTCGTTTGGTATGGATGTTCTTGGTGTTAAGCATCACCAAGTCGCCCGTCTGAAAGTTCGGTTGTGGCCTTACTTTCTTGTCGTGGTACCGTCCCATTGCTTCTCTGGTTGCCTTCAAGGTGGCCGTCGCCTGTCCATGTATTTCCTTCATCCAGTGAGCATACGTGATGGCTCCTGGATTTCGAGCTTCTCTCCCCTTCACACACTCCATCTGTGGATGGTATCCATAGTTCGTGTAGAACGGCGTGAGTCTGTGCGCACTCGTATCAGACTTATTGTAGGCATGCTCTGGTGACGGGAGCAGTTGGTGCCAGTCATCCTGATCGTAATTGACGAAGCTTCGGAGATAGCCCTCCGGCACTTGGTTGGTTCTCTCTGTTTGTCCGTCTGTCTGAGGATGGCATGCCATTGACATCTTTCACCTAATGCCTAAGAGTTTGCAGAGGGAATCCCAAAATTCTCCCTCAAACGTCGCGTCCATATCCGGGATGATTTCCGTGCGTAGCCCATGTGGTTTCCACACTTCCCGGAGGAACACCTGGCCTACATCCTTTGCCATTACGTTTTCCCTTAACCCTATGAAGTGGGCCATTTTGGTGAAGCGGTTGACTACCACCATGATCTGAGTGTTCTCTTCTGACTTTGGTAGTTGCGTTATGAAGTCGGTAGACATAGAGGTCCACGCCCTGTAGGGTATTTCCAATGGCTGTAGAAACCTATATCTTGCATGCCATGGCGCTTTGTTGTGTTGACACTCGTCACATGACCATACGTAGTCATTTACCCATTCCGCCAGACCTTTCCAGTAAAAGTCCCTGCTTATAATTTCCACTGTCTTTTCCTGGCTCAAATGCCCAGCGACCTGGGAGTCGTGGCTGCTTTGAGCAATCAGTGTTTGCAGGGCCTCGTCCCTTGGTATGAACTGCCGTCCCTTGTAATATAGGAGGCTCCCCACCAAGGACCTGTGCGTAGGCATATCCTTTCCCTCATCTCGGAGTCTTTGCAACTCTTTTCGCCTCACCTTCCAGTCCTGGTCCATCTCTCCCTTTTCCTCTCCCTGTCTCCGGAATTCGGCATCAAATCTCGGTGCCGTTGCCTTTACTACCACTGCATTGGTTAGCGTGGTTTCTTCTGTCGTCAGGGCCTGGTGTCGTCCCTGATCGTACTTATCGAAGTATTGGTTTAGCCCACTTTCTTCCCTTAGTTGACTGGTTTTGGTCTGGCCTTCGACCACACTGGTTCCCGTACTTCCGAATCCATCCTGGCCCCTTTCAGTGTCATCTAGTTCCATCACATTGTGGAGCTCCCCATCACGAATCCTTTGAAGAGCGGACGAGTTGCGTAACTCGTCCGCTCTTCCCCACGCGCTAGTCTTGGTCCTTCAAATTGAACAGTAGCACTTTTGCCTCTCCTCGGTAGTCCCGGTCAATGACTCCTGCCCCAACCATGATACCATGGCGGACGGTGAGGCCACTTCTTGGAGCTACTCGGCCGCAGGTTCCCACTGGTAACGCTAAGGCTATTCCGGTGGCTACTCTGGTTTGTCTGCCAGCAGGCACTACTGCTTCTTCCAGCGCGTAGATGTCATGCCCTGCCGCTTTGCTTGAGCCCCTTGTTGGAATTCGAGCTTCTGGGTGTAACCGCATGGCTTGGGCGTATTCAGGTTCAGGTGTCCTCTGACTTAGACCAGGTAGCTCTTCCCGTCCTACCGCTATAACCATAACCTGGTTAAAATTTGTCAGGTTTAAAATTCAGACCTTCTCGCTTTGCGCAGCTCCCCTCGCGGGATGGCACTCCGGCTGTCGGCTTAGTGCATCTGGTTTCCCGCCACTCGACCCTGGTCGGTACATGATTTTGAAGTTGAAATCTGCCAACTTCTGTGCCCAGCTTATCTGCCCGGCACTCCAGGCCTTGGTTGTGAGGAAGTATTGTAGATTCTGATGATCGGTGAATACCGTGATAGGTTCACTAGTTCCGCGAGATAGTGACACCATTCCTTGAATGCTTCAACTAAGGTGAGCAAAGCCTTATCATGAACGTCATGGTTGCATTGTGCTGAGTTGAGTTTTCGGGAGTGAAATGCTATCCGCTGTAGTCTTTGTTCAATGTATTGTGATAGGATGCACTCTAGCGCGAAATCTCTTGCATCCGTTTCCACCACTGTGTTCCTATCTGGGTGGAAATGTGCCAGAATCTGCGCCATCACGAACTGTTCTCTTAGGAATTCGAAAGCCTCCTCCTGCCCCTTTCCCCAGGTGAAGCCCTACGGGTCACCTTTTAATGGTTCCATTATGGGTTTACAAGTTCTGGAGAAGTTCTTAATGAATCTTCGGTAGCAGTTTGCAAATCTCATAAAAATTTGTATGTCCTTTACGGACTCAGGTCTCTTCCATTCCCTTATGGCTTGGACCTTTTGATCACCCATGGTGATCCCATCTGTCTTCACTATGTATCCCAGAAATTCCACCATTTTGGTGTGGAATACCAATTTAGTGATAGACACTGCTAAGCGGTATTTCCGTAACTTGGTTAACACCTCCTTTACCAATTTGACGTGGTCCTCCTCCATCGTGGAGTACATTAGCACGTCGTCTATGTATAGAACTACCTCCAAGTCTAGGAATCTCCTGAGGACCACATGCATCATGTCTTGGAAAGTGGCGGGCTCATTTACTAGCCCAAATGGCATTACCCGATATTCGTAATGACCGTACTGAGTGTGGAAGGCCATCTTGCACTCATCTGCCTCTTTTATGCGTATCAAGTGGTACCCATCCTTTAGGTCTAACTTGGTGAAGATACGTGACTTGACTACTCGATCTCTGAGTTCACCCGTGAGCGGCAGGGGGTACTTGTTGGCAATAGTAACCTTGTTCAGTCCGCGGTAGTCCACATATAGTCTCAGCTGCCCATCTGGTTTTGGTACAAATAGTATTGGTGCACCTGCGGGTGACTGGCTTGGGGTTATCTTTCCCTCGCGCAGCATTTTGTCCAGGTATTCTCGCAATGCCCATAGTTCCTTTTCAGACAACAGGTATATTGGCCCCCATGGGGGCTTTTCGCCTTCAACTACTTTGATCTCATGATCAAAGGTATTGTGATTTGGGAGCCGTTCCGCTGCCTGAGGCAGGAAGAGATCGGCGTACTCCTGGTAGGGTTTTGGTAGAGTCTCCATCACCACTGCCTCGGGGTCTTCTGGGCCTGCGATTCGGTCCACGTATCTGGCTGCAGGGTCCGAGACTACTGTCTCGTCCCACTCAATGCAGATTCCTTCATCTTCTGGTTTCAGGTGTTCCTTACACCGCTCTGCCTGGAACTTCCACCTGCTTGCATCCTCAATAAATGATAGGGGATGTTGGCGATGCCACCAACCAAAAGGTATTATCAAGTCATGGATCCCCTGGCTCATGACTTCACCAGTAATTTCCAAACAATGTCGGTTAGCCCCAATTTCTAGCATGGTAGGGGTCGTATAGCTTCTTCCCGCATTTTGGGACTGTGCGCCATCAATCCTAGTTATACTAACTGGCGTATCTCGCCATATCATTGCTAGCCCCAGTTTTTGGACTAGCGCTTCTCGTATGACAAAGATCTGCGAGCCTGAGTCTAATAACACGTGAATCGGTACTCGCTCCCCTCGTATTCTTAGATGGGCTGTGCCCTGTGGGCGCTAGTAATGTGTAGGTGTTGGGACCTCAGTCTTCTGTCATTTTGGCTCCCCTATAGGGTTACCCTGTCTTCGTTTACTGGACATTTTCGGGGTATTCAATAATCTTAGGTGTTTGTTATTGTGCCCACACAATTTCGGCCATTCAGCCCTCCTCAGACAAACTCCGTCCCTTCAGTGTGTGGCTTTCTCCTTATCTTCTTTCCCCTCAATGACGGTATTTAATCATACCGGTCTATGCCAGCAGTGCATAGATCAGGGAGTAACCTTTCTAACCCGGCCTTACGTGTTCGACTCCTGCCGTTGCGTACGATTTAAGGCAAGCACGCGGTCCTTTGTCTCGCCTAGCAACATGCAGCCTACCCACTCGCCGTTGCCGGTGGTGCCATCCTGGGACTGGGGAAGCACCTGCAGGCGGTCCTGCGCTATCCTGACTCCTTTCCCGTACATGACCTTTGGAGGAAAGAGTTAGGGCGCACTGAGTTGCCCCCTGCAGCAGTCCCCTTTTCATGCGTGCTCGGTTTGAACCTTCTCTACCCAGGGAGGAGTATAAAGTCTTGCCGTCCCGCGTCCTGGTCAGGGGTCATTCTTGATTTCGTCTCCCTAAGATGGGTTAACTTTCTCCCTTATACGTGCTCTTTTATGCCTTTCACACTCCTGTCCCTGCCCATGCTTGGAACCCAGTCAGTGCGGTTCGCCGAGATACTTGACTAAGCCATTGCCCTAGCCTGGAACGTAGGTCGTGGTTTTTATACAGGGCCCCCAGTTGTCTGATCTATCCCCCTTCTTGATCCGACAACTCCCAAAGTGTAGGTACTGGTGGCACATGGCTTAGGTTCACCACTGGCCTTGGGGTGGTATTCCGAACCTCCATGTTTCGGGGCCTGAACTTCACTGCTTTCCGCTGTCCTATCGTTGCGACAACAGCTCCCTGGCTACAAGCTCCCCACTTGTGCTTGGTAAGTCCGCACTGGGTGCAGCTTTTATTTTCCCGGCGTTGGTTGACCAAGTTTTGGGGTATTCCTTCGTGAGGTTTTTTCCAGTCAATATACTCTACCCCCGGTGTCTTGGTCAGTTTGTTGGTTTGGGCGAACATTGCTGACTTGAAGTTCCCAGGTGCCATCTTCCTCTGGAACTTGCTAGGTCGCCGTTCCTCCTTTCCTCGCTTCGGCTCCTTTTCTCTGTCCTCCCAGCGTCATTTCAGTGGCGTGGAAGAACGCAACGAGCTGGACAGATTGCCCCGTCATTGCCGTTCACTGTCGAGGCAAGCCTCCTCCTGGTTTCTTACTGCTCCAAGGTGCCCCAACTGTTCGGCGTCGGTGTCGTACCGCTTATGGGACAACTGTCTCAGTATTGCCTCCCCTAGTCGGTCCTCGACTATCTTCCTCCACACCGTTCGTAGAAGCTTGCCTTTGATGTTCAAGTTCTCCATCTGGAGAAGGCACTTGTCGATGTCCTTCTCATACTTGATCTTTCCCATCTGTGCCAAAGCCTTCCGGTCCTCATTGATCAATGAGAATCATACCATGATCTCGTGCCGAAACTGTTCCCACGTCAGCAATTCAGGACAAGCGGCATACCCTTTGAGTCCTTCCATTCTCTTCCGATCCCAGTTACTGAAGGGTGTCACGTCGGCACCCTTCGTCCTTCCCATGGCGTAGATGATCCTATCTTTATCCTCCATCCACAGCATGGGATTTCGGCTAAAGTAGTCCTGACACGCATGTAGCCAGGTGTTTATATCCTGGTAGGACTTTGCTTCATATACGAGTAGAGGGTCAGTGGGCTTCTTCTGATGCAACGCAGTTTGTCGGGCCAACTCCTTGGCCAACTGCAGCATCATCTGATGTTCCTCCTCTTCCTTAGCCATCCGCGGCCTTACTAGGGGTATTGCCCTTGGCCGGCGGCTTGGCCCATCTCCTGCGTTGTCCAACCCGTTGTCCCCCAGGTCTGGGTCGCCTGCTCCTCCGGCCACATTGGGAGGTACCATGGTTCTTTCTCGGTCACTCTGTATGGTCTCTAGCCAGGAGTCTTGTTCTGCAGGTTGCTTTCCCTTGTCTTGGTGGGATGGCCCTGATCGCCCTCACCCGGTTACGCCATCATGGGTCGATCCTTCCTGATACGATCCTAACGCTGTCTGCACCAGCGCCGTCATTTCTCTTGTTGATTAGGTAAACATCCGGGTCATGTTTTGCTACATGTCCCTGAGCCCAGTCATTACTTTTTTATCGAGAGTGTGTAGCTCGGTTACGAACTGCAGTTCCCGGGTTCCCCGACATTGTTGTTCCTCATCTAACTCCTTTTGGAGTGTAATGGGGGCACTACTAGGAAGATGGATCCCAAGCTTGCGACCGCACCGAACAACCTCACACTTATCGCCAAAAGTCCACACCAGTGTAAGAGTAAAGTAAACGGTAAAGCTTAATATCGTTAAGTCTGACGCTTCACTCAATTAAGGTCTCGAGAGGATTGATTGTTGGAGTAGGAGAGTTCTCGCATAGACTTTCAGGTAGTTTTATCTTATGCCAGAAACTGCACCATCAGTTTACTCCAACCATTCGAGCACACCCTTCTCCGCTAAGGGAGGTCCGACACATCTCCTGGCGCACCCTTCGGGCAAGCATGTGTCGACACACTCTAGTCGGCGTTCACCTTCTGCGGTTATCGTTTCTGCGGTGCATTCCCAATATGCCCACCGGAGTGAAAACTTCAGCACATCGGTGTCTTGCCAGTGGCTAACCGTCAAGGCACCTCATGAACTAGACTATCTATGACACCCTTCCCATATGCATTGATCTCTGCTTGACTCCGGAACCTACCGTGAGCGGTTTATCTATTTACTATTTACGGGTCGCGGGCTTCCAGTGTCTGCTGCAGGGCACGGGAGTCCGCGAGTGATCCAATGGGCGCTACCCATGACCACTATCTCGGATCTACCTTACCTGTAATAGGAATCATGCCTTTAGTGTCTCTGGACTTCCCTTTCATAGCCTATAGCGTTGGGGACACTTTCGGGCTTGATGGGTGTAAAACTCTCCCAGTCACCCGAGCACCACCCGGGTCTACCTTCACGACCCCCACGGTTAACACCCGTTAACTCCGTCAGCTTTGGTCCGTTTTACTCCGAACAACTTGGAGGAGGTACTCCACCTTCCACCCTGTGCCCCCTCGTATATCCCGCCAACAGCCTCTGGTCGACCGGACAGCAGCGACGTATACGGTGTTGCAAGCATGTCTGCAAACATTCCTCTTTGGTAGACTACACAAAACTACACAACCGTGTGCCTATGACGTCCGGGCCTCAAGACGGGGCCGGAGGGGTATGAAAGGAATAACGTCTTCAATTTACAGCCTCATCGAAGCTACGTAGCTTGCTCAATATTACCCCCCGGAACCCCATATTCCAGTATCATGCATGGCTTCGCGTGACAACCGTTCCAGTCAATTTTCCTGAACTGCCCGAGGGACTTCGTATTGAAAGGTAGGGTAACTCAGGACTCTGGGCAGGGCAACCCAAGCCCCAAGGCAGGGTAACCTGATCCCGCGGGTAGGGTAACCTTGTCTAGCGGACAAGATAACTTTTCCCTGTTACCCTGTCTATCCTGTCGCCGGCAATAGACCTTTCTGACCTGTCTCCTGTTACCCAGCCTAGCTGAGCAACTGCCCCTTCACAAGTCCCTAAGTACGCTCACACCACCCCTGGGTGTATCCAGGTACCTAAGTCCCTGACCAGCCAATTCTGTTCATTCTCGGAGCCCGGGCCATCAGGTCTCTGTAGGTCAAGTAGTTACTTGCCTGCCGGTCCCTACCAGTTCACCTCCTGGCTACCTGTATGGGTATAGGTTCCGTCTGCCATAGCTCATGTATGTTGGGTCGTTACAGGGAGTCTATCCAGGCCTGTGTAGAGTTCTTGATCTCTACTCACCGATTCCTGGATGGTGCGTCCCAGGTCCTGGTGCAGCTGTCCACTGACCACTGCTTCCTGTTCCGATCGCTCGTGCACGTGAGTGAATGCTGCTTTGATCACTCCCTTAAATCTGGCAATCTCGGCCACTACCTCTCCCGCGGGTTTCCTACTCTTATTTTTCCCGAGTGCCAATTCCTCTCCCACCAACTTCTCCCCATTCAGCAGTCGCTCTCTTACTTGAGCAAGGCCTTCTACCGTCTCTTTCCTCTCATCAGATAGGGTCCTGTTTGTGACCATTTGGTCATTCTGGGTTCGGGTGACGCTGCGGTCCAACTGTGCGATCAGTGTCCCAAGATATGCAGCGAAAACACCCAAATCACTAGTGCCTGCGAAGGTTGGGGTTCCAGAGCGTGACCTTTGCCCGCTTCGTCTCTTTGTGACGCTTTGAGTTGGGCCTCAGGGCACTGATGGCCCTGACGGGTTCCTTGCTGTGGGTGTGGAACCTAGCCGTAGTGGTGGGACGTTATCTTCTGGAGGTGGTGGTGGGAGTGGATAAGGGCTATCTTGGCCCGGTCCCTATGCGGAGATTAGCCACTGCCATCGCTCGGCACGCAGCATGTCAGTATCGCTAGAATCTTCTGACCCTTCTTCGATCCTAGGTTGCAACATCTTCCTTCTTCTGTCTATAAGTGTAAGGTGCTTGAAGGTGCACTTGATCCCGTGTTCAGTGAACCAGAAGGGACCGTTCTCGTCTTCGAAGACTTCGCTTATACTGAGATCAAACTCGATCTCGCAGATGTATGGGTTTTGTTGGAGGTAAATTTGAGATAGATGGTTGAGGGCTTTAGATAACCGGTCTTTCAGGCTCATTGAAAGAGGTGGTTGTGAGCCTCAGTAGTATAGAAGATATCAATATAATGTTAGGTGGTAGACAACTCTAAGGACAAGCGAGTCTGGACTAAGGCCCGATATGTGACGAAGTGACTTCTAGGAAGGCTCACTTATAATGTTCAGAAGAAAGGTAGGGTTTGTATTGTAGAACGAATATGTTGATAAGATCTCTTCTCCGTCGCTGATGATTTATAAAGCAGGGGAGGCACCTCGATATTTATATTCTGTGTCTGGGTGTTCGCAGCCTATTTTTCTCCCGCTTTTACTCGCTGCGAACTTCGCAGATCCTGAAAACCTTTACCCCGCTTGACTCTGATTTCCCCGAACAGTCGAGTGGGTAACCTACCCCTCTATTTGCAGTGTTCATCCTAATCGTGGTCACTTGAACCCTTTCACCGTGGCAGACGGTTACTGGTTCTATCTCTGCATACGAAGTGATCAGCTCCGAAGACAGACTTATCATTGCAGTCGGATTTCTCATCCGCCTGCGTCAACCCGCAGCAGTTGGATTCCTGCCTCATCGCTCCAATGGTGGTTAGGCCTCGTTGCGCTCAGGGTTGATCTCTTCACGCGGTAGGCCCTCATCTGACTCTACCTTGTCATGCCTTTGGGGTGTGGGTAGACGATCGTCTCTTGGGCATCATTCCCTCATCAGGATTTTCCTCTGCATTCCTCCCCCAATGGACTTGAAATTCGGTCTCACTGCCTGCATGGCAGCCAGGGACTCCTATCGGAGTAGCCAACCCCTCCCCCGGTTGGCATCCATCCATTGGTGCAGCTGAGGGATCTTTGCATGCGTTTATCACCATAACCAACCAACCGCTTTAGTTCGTTCAACCTTGTCAGGATAGCTGAGAGTCCTCTCTTGAAGACTCAGTGAAAACCCCTTGGTCGGCGACCTTTGGTGGTGGCGTAATTGAGGGTTTTGTGCCCCTGTCGTATTGGTAGAAGTTAACTCATTCTCCAAATACTCTGACAGACCCTGGGATCGAACACGTGACCTTTTGCCAATGATCACGTGACATGCCCATTACCCTATGCCAGCTCGTCTTGTGTGTAACAGACTTGATACTGCGGGATGTAGAAGCCTGGTGCTGTTGTGGCAGGGAAAGAAGTTTGAAATCACGAAATACTATAGAATGGTTAGTAGTCACCGGTGGGAAGATACTCGAGAGCAGCAGATGAACTCTTGCACAGGATAACGACGGAACAATCAGCAATACAGCAAGCTGCAAGCTCCTGTTAAGGCCAGCCTCTCATGAATTGGACTAATCTATATCAAGTTCGAGAGAGTACAAAGAACATCATTTTTGTAAATTTACCAAGGCGGGAATGAAGATATTATTCTGAACCTGAATCTGGAACCAAGGACCAGGTCATTTTTCCCTTTACTACATGGCGGTTGGAATGACACTGCCGAAGGATTTCCAAGCTTGAGACTTGGCCCTCAATCTTATAACCCAAATCGAGTACTTGTATGATGACTCGGGATTCTGGTCTTCTAAGTTCCAACATTCCCACTATCTGCCCGCCTCTAACCAATTTGACTGCCTTGCCTCCATTTGCCCATCCGAATCCACACAGCATTAACCAGTATCATTGTGCAATCCTTGGTGACTGGCTATTAGCCCAAGGTTTGTCTATATCTTACTATTGGCTTTTTAGCACTAGTAATACGGGTATGTGTCTCGGATGGAATGCAGTAATAGCATACAGCAAAAGAAGTCGACAGTCTTCCTGTCAAAGGACATGCAGTAAAGGTCCATTGGTTCGTTCAGACCTAACATCGAGGTCTGAAACTCCTGAATTGGAACTGGCTCCATTGGCGCAGTAGTCCTTCTCTCTGCAGATACAGGGACAAGAATGGATAGCAATAGGTTTGGTATAGCAGTCTTGAAGTTCATGGGGAATGGCAGCTAAGTACTGGGCAATCTCATTGGATAACCCGGTATTTATATACAAAAGCTACAACTATGAATCACACTTGGCACTCGGAAAACAGGACCGACACAATGCCTCGGTATATTTTAGCACCAACTCCTTGCTATTGAAATTGCTTTGAATCATTATGAGAGCCCCAGAGAATTCTGGTGGGCAGATCTGATTCTAAAATTAGGTTGCCCTGTAAGGGTGAAGGCATTGATTGGGAGTTCTCTCATGGGATTAATGAATTCGGATAAATGCTCTAATACAGTTATTTTGAATTATATGCCCCTTAACAGTATGTTTTGACCACTACTTCAGATTCAGACCAGGATAAGCTCAAAGCTCATTCATAGTTTATCTACCGATATCCAACTCTCAATTCATGTAATTCCTGCCGGGCTCCATACCAAAATATTTAGAAATAAATTCAAGCGTGATTATACACATACCCTATTTACCCAAATTATACTCTCAAAAACTATACACACAAAAGTCTTATGCACAAGTCATATGCACGAAATCCTATAAACAATTAATACAGAAAGATGCATATGCAGGGAAAGAAATAGAATAACAGAATAGAGCCAGGTGAAGTTCTTAGATAGTAGCTCAGATGGTATCCTATAACAGCTCATTGCCTAAATCTAAACATCATTTTTGTAGAAGACATTACAACCGAAAGACTTCTATTAGACCAGCTATCAAAAGCGACCAATTATCGAGCGATACTGCGACCCTGGTACTCAAGATGCCTTCACAACCCGAATCCTCTACAGCTGGCAGCCTACCCTCCAACCATGGCAGTCAATGGGCCCACTACGGTAGCAGTTTCAGAAGCCGTACTTCCTTTCTATGTGTACACGAAAGCCCACCCAGGGACCAGTCTCCGTCTCTATCTCTACTATCTGTCGAATCCGGTCCATACGCGAGCAATGGCACAGTAACACCAACCGCAAGACCTCCGGCTAGCGCCTCTTGAGCACCTTTGTCAACTTCTACAGGACCTTTGGTGTAACCGGTACGGGTACTAGGTTAGTTTATGTTTGGTTTTACAGTATCGTTTGATACTTGTATTGTTTCGTGTGCTACTGGTTGATACACACATTGTTTTAGGTTTGGTTTCACAGTATCACTTGATACTTGTATTGTTTCCTATACTATTGGTTGATACACAGATTGTTTTATGTTTGATTTCAAAGTGTCGTTTGATACTTGTATTGTTTTGTGTACTACAGGTTGATACACACCTTGCTTTATGTTTGGTTTTAGAGTATCTTTTGATAGTTGTATTGTTTCATGTGCTGTCGGTTGATACAGACAATGTTTTGGAATATCGCACATACTGGAGATAAGCCGTATGCTGTATTTAAAGACCCCTGATTCCCGCAGTGGAAACAGTAGACTTCGACAGACAGTATTCTTAATATACTTAGTTGCACGGTTACTTCTTTGATATCCTATTACATCCTGTTCGAAGACTCCTTTAGTAAGCAGCACTCGCTTCTTGATAATCAAGAAGCTATCTGCTCCAATCGTACCGCTACGTGACTAGGGACTGGCCCAAACAGGTTACATTTTTTTAACTACAGCAAGTGGTTAAGAAGCCTGCCCAGACATGGTCTGGTCAACCTTCGAAAGTCCAACAAAGAGGAAGGTAGCCGTTGGGAGCGGCAGATCCACGGAACATTCGGCTTCAGCAACACAACACCATTGAGTTACTAGCGACTCATAGTGGGAAGTAGGTCCCACGAGAAGGCCTTACCAAAAGAAGACAACCCAAGGAACTGAAAGGGCCAAAGACCGATTTCTCAATAGACAAAGCAGGAAGACAATTAGCTGGAGATTTGGCCAGGGAGACCTTTGGCAAATCAACTAACGTGTTAGCAAAGGCAGCAACCAGCCTTCCTGGGCTCTTTCCCCTCAGCCCCCACAAAGGAAAGGCTCCAGTGCAACCACCAAGGAAAGACAGTCTACCTGTCAGCACAGCTAAGAAGGAAGATGACGATGAAGCAACATCAGATCACTCGGTAGTGAAGGAACCACCAGACGAGTCCTCCAGCAACTCTTCAGAAAGCTCATCAGATGACAATTCCAGCAACAAATAGTGCTAACACAATATGTCCCAAGTGGAATCTGCTGCGCTGCCCAGCCCCTGGGTCGGGCGAACAGGAGCAAAAATCACACTCCCGCTGCCGCCCACGTTCTCGCGTGAAAAGTAAGATCTAAACCCAGAAGCATTTGATCGATTGGTAACAACTACTTCACAATACCTGGCCCTGCATGGAGTGGAAAAAGCCAAAGAAGGAAGCAGAGTATAGTTTGGAAGTTTCTGCACCGGGAAAGCAGAGGAAGCATACTACCAAGCAGTGAACCACTACGAGAGTGGGGAAAATATCTGAGGAATGACCGTGATAAGATACCTGAGAGATAGATTCCAATCCTCGCAAAACACGAAAGAACTATATAAAATGTTCAAGGATATCGAGCAAATAGGAAATGGGAAAACTGAAATAATAACCATAGTCACAACAGATCTTCTAATGTATCATGGATGATTGCCTACCGGGACGGTATCTGAGTACACGCTGCAATAAAGACTTTATGAAGCAATGCATCCCAGACTACGCCAGGAGGTAGAACATATCGAAGAAGAGGGAGACTCCTTTGACAAGATAGTCAAATGGGCAGAATGCAAGAACGCTATCCTGTATGAAACAGGAGTTTACCAAACCTACATACCACAGTAGAAGAACAGTCAAGGATCATTATCGCAGGACAATACAAGGAAGGATAAACCATACTACAAAGGTTTGAAAGACAAGAAAGATAAGAAGCAGAAACGATGCGATGAAGGCACATGTTCAAATGCAAGAACAAGGGGCACTATGTAAAGGACTGCTATGCCAAAATGGGAAAGGGAAAAACAGATAAGCGAGAGGCTAGCACGAACCACATGGTAGCAACTGAATACGACAAAGTGGAAATTAATTCAGTGGAAATGGAAAGCCTCCAAACACAACCAGCACTAACAACATGGGCCTGTGATGCACTAGAAGGAACAATTTACATAGAGGGCCATCCAGCAGAGGCACTGTTCGATACAGGAACAATCGGTTGTGACATTATCCGCACTACCTTTATCTCGACCCATGGCATATAAACGGGACCCCTGCCCCAACCAACAACAGTCAATATGGCAATGAAAGATTCCCGCTCTTCAAGCCACAAGAGATGTGGGCTGACCATAGTCATCGGGAAAAAGAAATGGACAAATCAGGAGATGTTGGTAGAAAGCTTGTCAAAGTATGAGGCCCTGATTGGAATGCCATTCCTGAAAAGACACAACGCCCTTATCAGATGTGTGGACACAGCAGTGGAGTTTCCCGATAACAAACTGCGAGTGCTATGCAAACCAACAAGGGTGGAAGTCTAAGCTGTGGTTAGAGATGCAACCTTAGCAACACTGTTGGAAGAATACAAGGATGTATTCCTGGACAGGGTCCCTGAAACACTACCCCATGTGCGTAAGATTAGCCATCACATTCGGCTGAAAAACCCAACGGATCTAAAAAACCAACTGACATACTCAATTCCAGAAGCGTACAAGGAGAAACTCATGGACTGGATAAACGATGAATTACTAGCTGCAGTAATTGTATGACAGGAGGTTCCCGGAGCGGCACCTATGTTCGTACAACCTAAGTCAGAGGGAAGGATCCGCCCCCGGGTGGACCTGAAAGTAAGAAATAATAACATGATCATGGATAGTCCATCGATCCCCAACCAACAGCAGGTCCTTAACCGCATTGGATGAGCGAAATTCAGGAATAAGATTGACCTGGGTGACACATACTTCCAAACACGGGTGGACAAGGACAGTATTAAGTTCAACTCATTCAAAACCCCATTCGGAGGATTTGTCAACAAAGTAATGCTACAACCAGACATGAATGGAGCAGCAATATTTATACAAATAATAGAAGATCTCCTAAGCAAATTCTTACATCACTTTGTCTGGGTATAAATTGATAATATTCTCATATTCTCAGATACACTAGAAGAGCATGAAAGGCACATATAGCACGTATGTGACCGACTCAGAAAGGCAAAATTCTATGCAAACAAAAGGAAATCAGGACTATTCGTAGACAGGCTAGAAGTACTAGGACACATAGTGGATAGTGAAGGAATCCATGCATCCCCCGTGAAAATATCGTCTATCGCAGATTGGGAAACACCGCAAACCAAAAAAAATTTGTAATGCTTTGTATGAATAGTGAACTATGGGGCCCAGTTCCTCCCACATCATGTGACTATGACAGCACCATTAATATACTTAATGGAGAATGCGGAATTGGTATGGACAACTACCCATCAGACCGCATTCAAAATGGAAAACAAGTGAATGATCGATTACCAAGTCATGTGGCCAAGAGATATAAGAAGCAAGGAACCAATTTGGCTAGTAACGGACACCTCTGATTTGGGGATTGGGGCATGGGTAGGACAAGGCCCCACCTGCGAGATGGCTCAACAAGCTACGTTGTACAGCAGGGAAGTCACCAATGCACAGATGGATTATAGAACCAGCGATAAAGCGGCCTTAGCAATAGTGGAAGCACTTAACCGGTTCCACAATATACTAATGGGAAATTTCTTTACACTAGTTACAGACCACCAACCCGTGACACACCTACGAACAGCAAAAGAACCCAAGCAGAAAGCAAGTTAGATGGCACAGTGCCTTAGGAAAGTATGACACCAAGATAGTCTACGCACCTGGAAGTACGAACTATTTAGCTGATGCCCTTTTCCAGATATCTGAGGGAGGATCAGACTTAAATCCACTCTATGTCCATGATCATACAAAGGAAGCAAACGACATCTTGGATAACACGGTCTACGAGCAGGAATCCAATACAAGGGAACCTGAAGGACATATCTCCTCTACCTCCCCTCCTTACTCATACACTGAGTACCCTAACGAGGTCCCTATACCCCCTGAAAGCCACTGCTCAATTACTGCAGGGAATTATTGGGGTGACCAGTGTACTATGCGAACCACGCCACCTGAAGAACCCCAATATAGCACGTTACACTACTCGCACTGTTACGTGGATCATTGCCCATATCATCAAACTGAGATCAAATTTATAAACAACCACCCTAGACGGCGGGGAAACCCTGCTCCTCATCCTTCTAGTGAGGGACCAAGCCCCCCAAGTACAGAAATTGACCCAAGCCCTCCGGAGTCCGCCGAAATCAATGACTGGGAATGGCAACAAATGATCGGTGGAAGACCAAATAGCGCAGAGGCAGGACCGTCCAGCCTTGCCTGGCCGACACCCAGATCTTATGCAATCCCAGCACTGCTAAACCTGGAAGCCCCAGCTTTCCAAATGCCAGAATCCGAAATTCTGGCACCTGTTGGACGGGCGGAACCGATAGAGGACATTACCTATAAGACAATAGTGAGATTCTGAATGCCAGGACCAGATAGCCCACTACCTATTAGACAAGCAGAATGCATCGAAAGCCTCGGAAATGAAATGATAGTTTCAGTGATACCCCCAACGATGAGTAAATATGGACGGGGACTTTATAATATCTTAGAAGACAGCGGGGAGGATGACCAACCAGAGACAACCCGAGGAAGCGAGATAGAAGACGAGCGCCATACCTTACAAACAATCAAGGAAATAATTGGGACATTCCGAGCACATATGATTGCAGCATGCCTGAGAGAACCAATATGGAAAAAGTTCAATGAAAGTATGAAGTGCACAGGAGATTTGTCCTGATAACCAGTACAGGTACTAGGTTGTTTTATGTTTTGTTTCACAGTATCATTTGATACTGGTATTGTTTCGTGTGCTATCAGTTGATACACATATGGTTTTATGTTTGGTTTCATGGAATCGTTTGATACTGGTATTGTTTCGTGTGCTACCGGTTGATACACACATTGTTTTATGTTTGGTTTTATAGTATTCTTTGATACTTGTATTGTTTCGTGTGCTATCAGTTGATACACATAAGGGTTTTGGAATATTGCTCATACTGGAGATATTCGATATGCTCTGTTTAAAGACCACTGATTCCCGCAGTGGAAACAGCAGACTTCGACAGACAGTATTCTTAATATGCGTGGTTAAACGGTTACTTCTTTGATCTCCTATTATACCCCGTTCGAAGCCTCCTTTAGTTAGCAGCGCTCACTTCTTGTTGATCAAGAAGCCATCTGCTCCTATCGTACTGCTGCGTGACTAGGGCCTGGCCCGGACACGTTACATTTTTTTATCCTCATTAAGTGGTTGGAAACCTGCCGGGACCTGGTCTGATCAACCTATAAAGCGTCCAACAACGAAGCTAGCAGTGGGGTGTGGCAGAACCAAGGGAGGTTCGGCTCCACCAATACAACACAATTCAGCCACTAGAGACTCGAAGTCGGAAGCAGGTCCCATGACCAGGCCTCACCGAGAAAAGGCAACCAAAGAAACCGAAAGAGCCAAAGAGCGACTTCTCGATTAACGAAGAAGAAAGACAACTGGCGCGAGATTTGGCCCAGCAGACCTTTAGCAAATTGACTGACGAATTAGTAAAGGCAGCAACCAGCCTTCCCAGGCTATTTCCCCCCGGCCCCAGTAAAGGAAAGACACCTGCGCAACCACCGCAGAAAGACCGCATACCTGTCGGGACACCTAAGAAGAAAGACAATGACGAAGAAGCATCAGATCACTCGGTAGTAAAGCCGCCACCAGACAAATTCCCCCGCAACTGTCCAGAAAGCTCACCAGACGACAGCTCAAGTAATGCAGAGTCCAAACACAATGTGTCCGAAGAAGAATCCGCCGTGTGAACAGGACCTAAAATCAAACTCCTGTTGCCACCCTCCTTCTTGGGCGCGAAGGACGATTTAAAACCTGAAGCACTTGACCGCTGGGTAACAACCACTTCTCAATACCTGGCCCTGCATGGAGTGGAAAAAACCAAAGAAGGAAGCGGAGCGTACTCTGGAAGCTTCTGTACCGGAAAGGCAGAGGAAGCATACCAGCAAGCAATCAACCACTATGAGAGTAGAGAAAAAATCCGAGGAACGACCCTGATAAAATACCTAAGAGAGAGATTCCAATCCTCACGAAACATGGAAGAACTATACAAAAGGTTCAAGGATAACCAGCAACTACAAAATGGCAAAATAGAAAGAATAACCTTGGTCGCGATGGAACTCTTAATGTATCATGGACGATTGCCTACCGGGATGGTATCTTAGTACACGTTGCGACAAAGACTGTATGAAGCAATGCACCCCTGACTGTGCCAGAAGGTAGAACCCATGGAAGAAGAAGGAGACTCCTTTGACAAGATAGTCAAACGGGCCGAACGAAAGTACACTATCCTGTATGAAACCAGAGTTTACCGAACCCACATACCACAGCAGAAGAACCGCAAAGGATCATCATTGCGAAACAGTACAAAGAAGGATAAACCATACCGCAAGGATTCGAAAAGCAAGAAAGATAAGAAGCAGAAACAACGTGATGAAGGCACATGTTTCGAATGCGGGAAAAAGGGGCACTATGCAAAGGACTGCTATGCCAAAAAGGGAAAAGGAAAATCAACTAAGTGAGAAACAAGGACAAACCAGATGGAAGCAACTGAATATGACGAAGTGGAAATTAAGTCGGTGGAAATGGAAAGCCTCCAAATGCAACCAACGCTGGCAATCAGGCCCCGTGACACCCTTGAAGGAACGATTCACATAGAAGGCCACCCAGCAAAGCTACTATTCAACAGGGGAACAAGCGGCTGCGACATAGTTAGCGCCACCTTTATCTCTACCCATGGCATCTCTACGGAACCTCTACCCCAACCGGCAACAGTCAATATGGCCATGAAAGGCTCCCACTCGCCAAGCTATAAAAAGTGTGGTCTGACAGTGGGAATCGGAAAAAAGAAATGGACAAATCAGGAGATGTTGGTAGGAAATCTTACGAAATACAACGCCCTCATAGGAATGCCATTCTTAAAAAGACATTATGCTCTTATCAGGTGTGGGGATACAGCAGTGCAATTTCCAGATGACAAACTGCATGTGCGGTGCAAACCAACAAGCGGGAAATTCCAAGCCGCTGTGTCAGACACCACCACAACAACATTGTTGGAAGAGTACAAGATTGTATTCCTGGACAAGGTCCCTGAAACGCTACCCCCTGTGCGTAAGATTAGCCACCACATTCAGCTAAAGGATCCAACCGACCTACGAAACCAACCGACATACTCGATCCCAGAAGCCTATAAGTAGAAACTCATGAACTGGATAAACAAGAAATTACGGGCTGGAGTTATCCTACAACAGGAAGTTCTCGGAGTAGCACCGATGTTTGTACAACCCAAGTCAGATGGAAGGATCCGCCCCCTAGTAGACCTGGAAATCCGAAACAACAACACTATCATGGATAGTCCATCGATTCCCAACCAACAGCAGATCCTTAACCGAATAGGACAAGCGAAATTCAGGAGTAAGGTTGATCTAAGTGACGCATACTTTCAAACACGAGTGGACAGAGACAGCGTTAAGCTCAATTCATTTAAAACCCCCTTTGGAGGATTTGTCAGCAAAGTAATGCTACAAGAAGACATGAATGCACCTGCAACCTTTATGCAGCTAATGGAAGACCTCCTAAGCGAATTTCTACATCATTTTGTATGGGTATACATTGATGATATTCTCATATTCTCAGAGACGTCAGAAGAACACGAGAAACACATACACCAGGTATGTGATCGACTCAGAAAGGCAAAATTCTATGCAAGCAAGAAGAAATCAGTACTATTCGCAGATAAGCTGGCAGTGCTAGGACACATAGTGGATAATGAGGGGATCCATGCCTCTCCGCAGAAAATATCAAGTATTGCAGGCTGAGAAACACCTCTTAACAAGAAGGAATTGCAACGCTTTCTAGGAATAGTGAACTATGTGGCTCAGTTCCTCCCACACCATGCTACCTTGACGGCACTGCTAACAGATCTGACGGGAACTATGGAATTCGTATGAACAACCACCCATCAGACGGCAATCGAGATGGTAAAAAAGGGAATCATCGACCACAAAGTCATGCGACCAATAGACATACGAAGCAAAGAACCAATTTGGCTAATTACGGACGCCTCAGATTTAGGAATTGGAGCATGGGTAGGACAGGGACCCACATACGAGATGGCTCGACCAGCCGCATTACACAGCAGGAGGTTCACCAATGCACAGATGAATTATGGAACTACCGATAAAGAGGTCTTAGCGATAGTGGAAGCGCTTAATCGGTTTCACAATGTACTAATAGGAAGTTCTTTTACAATAGTTACAGACCACCAACCTTTAACACATCTACGAACAGCAAAGAACCCGAGCAGAAAGCAGGTTAGACGACTAAGTGCCTTGGGAAAATACGACACGAAGATAGTCTACACACCAGGAAGTACGAACTATTTAGCTGATGCCCTTTCCTGGATATATGAGGGAGGATCAGACTTGAATCCACACTATGTCCATGGTCATGCAAAGGAAGCGAACGACATCTCAGATAACACAGTCTACGAGCAAGAATCAAATACGATGGGACCTGAAGGAGATATCTCTCCTACCTCCCCTCCTTACTCATACACTGAGTACCCTAACGAGGCTCCTGTACCCTCTGACAGCCCTTGCTCAATAACTGCAGGAAATGATTGGGGCGGCCAGTGTACCCTGCGAAAAACGCCATCCGAAGAACTCCAACACAGCATGATACACTACTCACACTGTTATGTGGATCATTGCCCATATCATCAGCCTGAGATCAAATTCACCAACAACCACCCTAGACGAAAGAGGAAGCCAACCCCTCACCACCCTAGTGAAGGACAAGCCCCCCAAGTACAGCCATCGACCCGAGCCCTCTGGAGTCCCCCGAAATCAATGACTGGGAATGGTAGGAAACGATCGGCGGGAGACCAGATAGTGCTGGGGAAGGGCTGTCCACCCTTGCCCAGCCAACGCCCAGGTCTTATGCAATCCCAGCAGTGATAAACCTGGAAGCCCCGGCTTTCTATATGCTACAACCAGATAATCCGCCACCGGCTGAACGAAGGGAACCAATAGAGGCCATTACCTATATAACAATAGTGGTATTCCGGATGCTAGGACCTGATAGCCCACCAGCTATTAGGTGAGCAGAATGACTAGAAAGTCTTACAACTGAAACTATCATTTCAGTTGTACCCCCGACAATGAGGAAATATCAATGAGGACTTTACGATGTCTTGGGAACCAGTGAGGAGGAAGACCTACCTGAGACAACCAGAGGAAGCGAGATAGAAGACGAACACGACATCTTACAAGCAGTCAATGAAATGATTGGAACGTTCCGAGCACATATGGTTGCAACATACCGGAGAGTACCAATTTGGAAAAAAGTCAATGAGAATATGGACTCCACAGGAGATTTGTCCTCCTACAAGGTTGCGAACGGAATGCTGTACGCAAGAACCAGATACGGGGAAGACGGCCTGTATATCCCAATAGGCCCTGCATACAGAAATACGATGTTACGGGAGTATGTCATTAGCGAAATCAACAACAAAGGCCACCACAGTGTTGAAGGAAACTTGCTGTGGGCTACAGAATACCTTTTTGGCCTGAAATGCGAAAGGACTTCAGAGCGTATGTGGCCCAATGCCACACATGCCAGATAAATAAGGAGCCTACAAAATTGCCAGAAGGAAAGGCTCAGACAAGAACCCTGCCATCGGAAACCTTAAAATGATAGTCATTGATTTCACGGGCCCATTCCACAATTCATGGGGATACGACCCAATCCTAGTTTTGATGGATAGGTTTTTGGGATTCACATGACTCATACTCACAATTAAGCAAGTAACGGCAATAGCAACCTGGGAACTGCTACGCAACAAAACATTTACACCCCATGGCGACCCAACATCTCTAGTAAGTGATGCTGATCCATGATTTGAGTCACATGTGTGGAGACAACAGTGTCGATCGATAGGCATTAAACCTATCAAGGCGGCACCAGGCCATCATGAAACCAAGGAACAAGTTGAACAAAAAATTCAAGAATTAAAAACAGCTCTTCGAAATCTAGTCAATGCAAGACAAAACAATTAGTTTGATGCCATACTGGAAATGGCAGCATACCTAAATGCAGGATGGTCAGAAACCCTCGGTATATCACCATATAAAGCTATTGTTGGAAAAAACTACCCGCTACTCCCTGTAGCAAATTTCAAGAGCTCAGCAGTACTGGCTGCCAACGAATTGCAGAACAGACACCAAGCAATGTGGAACACAGCATTTAATGCTATCAAATTAGCGTGATTTAGGAGCACAAGAACGGCAGCAAAACGGCGCAGACAGCATACACTGATAGGCAAAGGTAACCTGTTATTGGTTTATGGAAGCCTTTTCGCAACGGAATCGGGGCGAAGCAAGAAACTGCAACCGTGCTGGCAAGAACCGTTCAAGATAATTGAAGATGATAACCACACGCAAAATTACATGGTAGAAATAGAGGGCAGAATGTACAGAAACCAGCAAGGGACATTCCATGCATCTACCGTGAAACAATACCTCCCTAACGACAATACCACCTTCCCCCAAAGAAGCCATGCAAAGCCCACTCCAATCACGGTAAATGAAAAACCAGAGTGGGAAGTGGAGGTTATACGAGACCACAGAAAGCGCTATGACCGTGACCAGTTTCTGGTCAAATGGACAGGATATCTGGAAACTGAAAACAGCTGGGAATTCCTCAAAGGATTAGAAAATGCGATGGAACTAGTAAACCAATGGTGGGACGACAATAAACCAGAAGACAAGCTACCCCCTACAATAAACCATGTTACCGTGGCATAGAGCCCAACCCTGCCGGAAATACAACACCGCCGCCCAGATACAGATGAAAAGATACAAGATAGATGTTGGTCAGCCCATTTTGAGAGTGATTTCGAAAGCAGCGAAGATGAAAATCGGGTTATGGAAGATGCAGCAGCGTACCTAGCATGGCTGGCCGAGGCTGAGTACTGGGAATAACAAGAAAAAGAAACGCACCATCCAACAGCCTTACAATGTCAAACTATGAGCAAGTACCGTGGAGACTGTGCCATCAGCTAATAGGACTATTGGTGAACCATGACATTATCCCTAGACGATACCTCACACACTGATTATTCATACATATTTGCAACAAATGCCTAGATATAACAACCGAGTCAATGGGAAGGATGTGGGACGAAACATTGGCGGACATATTCTGCTTTGGAAGTGGATGTCACCTGAGCACAGAAAAATGTGAGATGTGCATGGAGATAGAAGAAACCGAGATTAAATACCACCCACCTTCCCCTGAATACCTAGGCGAGGCCGATACCTAAGCGAGGCCAACACAGGGACATAAATACCACCCACCATCCCTCGAACTCCTCCGAAGAGAAAAAACCAGACTACAGGACCTCCAAAACCGAAAAAAATCTTTGCTTTCTTGCAAACCTTTACCCTCCTACAAACCTTCTCCTTACTGAGAAATATCGACCTACAAAGAAATAAGCATCAAGGGACGACACATTATTTTGGACGAACTACTGCGTAGTGGAACCATTCTACTAGAGGCTTACAGGAAAATATTTTACGTCGACTACTGCGATGATTGCAGGCAGATCGACATCGAAACAGAGGACTGGCAAGACCGGACCGTCCGAAACTACATCGACCTACCGCACTACAAAGAGTCAGGTTGTTTTATGTGCGAAGCACCCTGCCAGGAGTGCTTGGAGAGATGGTTGGAGGGGGCGGAATGGATGTTGCAAGATGACATGAGATTGTTGCAAGATAGCGATAACGATGAGGATGGGTCCTATGGGGACTTTCAGGAGAATAGCGTGTTTACCGACTATTAGGATTTCATAAGGTTATTTTATTTGGTGAAATTGTTATTTTATTTTGGGAGTGTAACCGGTATAGGTACTAGGTTGTTTTATGTTTGGTTTCACAGTATCGTTTGATACTTGTATTGTTTCGTGTGCTATTGGTTGATACATACATTGTTTTATGTTTGGTTTCACAGTATCATTTGATACTTGTATTGTTCCGTGTGCTAGCAGTTGTTACACACATTGTTTTATGTTTGGTTTCACAGTATCGTTTGATACTTGTATTGTTTCATGTGCTAAAAGTTAATACACAAATTGTTTTATGTTTGGTTTAAAAGTATCGTTTGATACTTGTATTGTTTCGTGTGCAATCAGTTGATACACACAAAGTTTTGAAATATCGCTCATACTGGAAATAAGCGATATGCTCTATTTAAAGACCGCTGATTCCCCCAGTGGAAACAGCAGACTTCAACAGACAGTATTCTTAATATACTTGGTTGAACGGTTACTTCTTTAATCTCCTGTTACACCCCATTCGAAGCCTCCTTTGGTTAGCAGTGCTCGCTTCTTGTTGATCAAAAAGCCATCTGCTCCTATCGTACCGCTAGATGACTAGGGCCTGGCCCGAACATGTTACAGTCATCCTACAGGGTTGCAAATGGAATGCTATACGCAAAAACCAGATACGGGGAAGACTGCCTGTATAATCCAAAAGGCCCCACCTATGGAAATACGACATTAAGGGAGTATGCCATTACCGAAATCCACAAGAAAGGCCACCACAGTTCTGTACGAAATTTGCGGTACGCTACTGAGTACCTATGTTGGCCTGAAATGCGGAAGGACTTCATAGCGTATGTGGCCCAATGCCACACCTGCCAGATAAACAAAGAACCCACAAAGTTACCAGAAGGAAAGAGTCAGACAATTGTCCTACTATAAGATATTGTCGAATCGGTAGCCATTGACTTTGCTGGACCCTTCCATAACTCATGGAGATCCGACACAATGCTAGTTGCGATGAATAGGCTTTCAGGATTCACATGACTCATACCTACAACTAAGCAAGTGATGGCAGTAACAACCTGGGAACTTCTGCACAACAAAGGATTTACACCCCATGGCTATCCAACATCTCTAGTAGGCAATACTGATCCACGATTTGAGTCACATGTGCGGAGACAGCAGTGTCGATCGCTACGCATTGAGGATATCAAGGTGGCATCAGGCCACCTGGAAACGAATGCACAAGTTCAAAGGAAAATTCGACAATTAAAAACAGCTCTTCGAAATCTCGTCAACGCAAGATAAAACAATTGGTTTGATGCCGTACCAGAAACAGCAGCATACCTAAATGCAGGATAGTCAGAAACCATTGGTATGTTATCATATAAGGCTGTTTTTGGAAGAAACTACCCCCTACTCCCTCTAGCGAATTTCCAGAAGTCTGCAAGACCGGCTGGCGATGAATTGTTGAACAGACACAAAGCAATCCAGAACAGGCCATTTAATACTATCAAAGTGGCGCAATTTAGTAGCACGAGAACAGGAGCAAAATGGTGCAGACACCATACACCGATAGGGAAAGGCAACCTGTTATTGGTTTATTGAAGCCTTTTCGCAACGGAATCAGGATGAAGCAAGAAACTGTAACCGCGCTGGCGAGGACTGTTCAAGATAATTGAATATGATGAACATATGCAAAACTATGCATTAGAAATGGACGGCAGAATGTACAGAAACCGACAGGCAACATTCCACGCAACTACTGTGAAATGATATCTCCCTAAGGACCATGCCGCCTTCCCCGGAAGAAGCTGCATAAAGCCACCTCCAGTCACTGTTAATGAAAAATCAGAAAGGGAGGGGGATGTTATACGGGACCACAGGGAGCACTATGACCAGGAGCAGTTTCTGGTAAAATGGACGCGATATCCGGAAACAGAAAACAGCTGGAAACCCTGCGAAGGGATAGAAAATGCGATAGAACTGGTAAACCAATGGTGGGAGGACAACAAACCGGAGGATGATCTACCCCCTACAATAAACCATGTAATGGGGGCATGGAGCCCAACCCTACCAGAAATACAAAACCTCCACCCAGACACGGATGAAAAGATGCAAAATGGATTTTGGTCAGACCATTTTGAAAGTGATTTCGAAAGCAGCAAAGACGAGAATCAGGTGATGGAAGATGGAGCAGCATACCTACCTCAGCTGGCTGAGTGTAACGACCCAGCATACATGGGCTATGGCAGACGGAACCTATACCCATACAGGTAGCCAGGAGGCGAACTGGTAGGAACTGGCAGGCAAGTAAGTACTTGACCTACGGGGACCCGATAGCCCAGGCTCCGAGAATGAACATAATTGGCGGGTCAGGGACTTAGGTACCTGGATACACCCGGCAGTGGTGTCAGCGTACTTAGGGACTTCTAAAGGGGCAGTTGCTCAGCTAGGCCGGGTAACTGGANGGGACTTCTAAAGGGGCAGTTGCTCAGCTAGGCCGGGTAACTGGAGACAGGTCAGAAGTGTCTACCGCCGGCGACGGGATAGACAGGGTAACAGAGAAAGGTTATCTTGTCCGCTGGACAAGGTTACCCTACCCTCGAGATCAGGTTACCCTACCCTCGGGATCAGGTTACCCTGCCCTGGGGCTTGGGTTACCCTGCCCAGAGTCCTGAGTTACCCTACCTTTCAGTACAAAGTCCCTCAGGGAGTTCAGGAAAATTGTCTGGAATGTTGGTCACGCAAAGCCATACATGATACTGGAATCTGGAGTTCCGGGGGATGCTATTGGGCGAGCTACGTAGCTGCGATGAAGCTCTAAATTGGAGATATTATTCCTATTATACCCCTCTGGCCCCGCCTTGAGGCCCGGATGTCATGGGCAAACGGTTATGTAGTTGTGTTCAGTCTAGCAAAGAGGAATCTTTAGAGACATGCTTGCAACACCGTATACGTTGCTGGCGTCTGGTCGACCGTAAGCTGTTTGCAGGATGTACAGGGCGACATAGGGTGGAAGGTGGAGTACCTCCTCCAAGTTGTTCGGAGTAAAAGGACCAAAACTGACAGACTTAACGGGTGTTAACCGTGGGGGTCCCGAAGGTAGTCCCAAATGGTGCCGGGGCGACTGGGACAGTTTTACACCTACCAAGCCCGAAAGTACTCCCAATGCTATAGGCGCTGAAAGGGAAGTGCAGAGACACTAAAAGCATGATTCCTACCACAGATAAGGTAGATCCGAGGTAGTGGTCATGGGTAGCGCCCATTGGAGCACTCCTGGACTACCGTGTCCTGCGGAAGACACTGGAAGCCCGAGCCCCGTAAATAGTAAATAGATAAACCGCTCACAGTAGCTTCCTGAGTCAAGTAGAGATCAATGCATATAGGAAGCGTGTCATAGATAGTCTAGTTCATGCGGTGTCTTGACTGTTAGCCACTGGCAAGACACCAATGCAAAGAAGTTTTCACTCTAGCGGGCAAAATGGAAATGCGCCGCAGAAACGATAACCGCAGAAGGTGAACGCCGACTAGAGTGTGTTGACACATGCATGCCCGAAGGGTCTGCCAGGAGACCTGTCAGACCACCCTTAGCGGAGAAGGGTGTGGTCGAATAGTTGGAGTAAACTGATGGGGGAGATTCTGGAATAAGATAAAACTACCTGAAAGTCTATGCGAGAACTCTCCTACTCCAACAATCAATCCTCTCGAGACCTTAATTGAGTGAAGCGTCAGGCTTAACGATATTAAGTTTTACCGTCTACTTTACTCTTACATCTGTGTGAATTTGGCGATAAGTTTGAAGTTGTTCGGTGTGGTCGCAACCTTGGGATCCATCTTCCTAGGGGTGCCCCCGTTACACCGAGGCCGAGTACTGGGAATAACAAGGAAAGACAAATGCCATCCAACAGCCTTAGAATGTCAAACTAGGAGCAAGTACCATGGAGACAGCGCCATCAGCTAATGGGACTATTGGTGAACTGTGATATCATCCCTAGATGATACCTTATACACTAACTATGCAAACGTATTTGCAGCAAATGCCTAGAAATAACAACTGAATCAACGGGACGGATGTGGAGCGAAACAAGGTCTGGTATATTCCGCTTTGGAAGTGGATATTACCTGGGCACCGAAAAATGTGCGATGTGCATGGAGACGGAAGAAACTGAAGTTAAGTACCACCCACCTTCCCCTGAATACTTAAGTGAGGTTGACACCTAAGCGAGGTCAACACCGAGACATAAATACTACCCGCCATCCCTCAAACTCCTCCGCAGAGAAAAAACCACACTACCAGACCTCGACAGCGGAAGAAAAACCTTTACCCTCTTGAAAACCTTTACCCCTTTACAAAACTCAGAAATGTCGACCTACAAGGAAATAAGTATCAAGAAATGACACATTACTGTTGACGAACTATGGCGCAGTGGGACTATTCCACTGGAGGCATACTGGAAAATATTTTACATGGACTGCTGTGACAATTGCGGATGGATCGATATTGAGACAGAAGATTGGCAGGACCGGACAGTTCAAAATTACATTGACCTACTACACTACAAGGAATGAGGTTGCTTTATACATGAAGCACCCTGCCAGGAGTGTTTGGAGAAATAGCTGGAAGGGGCAGAATGGATGTTGCAGGACAACATGAGATTGTTGCAGGATAGCGATGATGATGAGGATGGGTCCTATGGGGACCTTCAGGAGAATAGCAGGTTTACCGACTATTAGGATTTCATGAAGTTGTTTTGTTTGGTGAAATTGTTATTTTACTTTAGGGGTGTTACCGGTACGGGTACTAGGTTAGTTTATGTTTGGTTTCACCGTATCGTTTGGTACTTGTATTGTTTCATGTGCTATCAGTTGATACACACAATGTTTTGGAATATCGCTCATACTAGAGATAAGCCATATGCTGTATTTAAAGACCGCTGATTCCCGCAGTGGAAACTGCAGACTTCGACAGACAGTATTCTGAATATACTTGATTGAACACTTACTTCTTTGATCTCCTATTACACCCCATTCGAAGACTCCTTTAGTAAGCAGCACTTACTTCTTGTTGATCAAGAAGCCATCTGCTCCTATCGTACTGCTATATGACTAGGGCCTGGCCTGCACGCGTTACATTTGCACCCAGATTCTGTTTCAATACTACCTGGACACCAAGATCATGCTCGGAACATGCTCCGCTTACCAGCTCCAGCTTCCGTAATGATTGTTGCAAATTCATTGGAGATATTTGAAAACTTTTATCTCTATACAGAAGAATATCACGAGCGCTAGATGAAGTGGTGGAAAGAGACAACAGGGTTTGTGGCATATACCACGAAATATGCTGGCAAGAAGAGCGCTAGACGGAACTCTGATCTTCGAGACACAGACGTGTGGAAATACTTTCACCAATGCGCTGAGCGCTCACGCCGTGCCATTGGTACACCACGGGTAGTGTGCATCATTTGTGGGAAGGTTCTCGCTCATCCAAGTGGCACAGGCACCAGCTCGATGCACGATCACAACAAATCCTCAGCATGCTTGAGGTCTACAAAGTTTACCGGATTTCATACTGGAAGTTCACCTGGCACAGATGTCTTTACACTATTGCAAAGAGAAATAAAAGCTGCAAATCACTGCAGGATAATTGATCTAGTAACACCGATGGAGTTCAAACAGCACCTTTGCAAAGAATACTTCCTAAAGGCCTTCCTTGCAACAAATATTGCATTTAATTGCTCGAACAACCTTGCCTTCTGCCAAGCCTGCAAATGTATTCGTCCTGGCATTGAAATCCCAAGCCCGACTATGCTGACAAGACATTTAAAATGGCTTGGTAACTCTACTGTGGACGAGATTCGAACCGGTTTGCTAGTTGACAGAAGGATCTCCCTGGCCGCGGATGTATGGACTTCACCAAATAAACTCGCATCTCTTGCACTTGTGGCCTATTGAGTCCCAGATAACTGGCAGATTGAGGAAGTGCCAATTGGGTTTGAGGAAATAAAAGGTTCTCACACCGATGCCAATATGGCAGGGATCATTAATAAGGTCCTCGCTGGATATAGGATTCAGGATCGAATTCTTGGTTGCACCACCGTTAGTACTGGTAACAACAAAACCCTCACGGAAGCCTTAAACAACGCCTTAAGCTCACTATCAATTGAATAGTCCCCGATAGAAAATCATATTCCCTGTATGGCCCATGTTGTTCAGCTTATTCGTGCTGCATTTATGAGTTCTATCAAGGTGAAATCAAAGAATGGTCATATGCCCTCTGGCTTTAAGGCAGATTATATCGATAAGCTTGTGAGGTTGGATAATGGCTTTCACAAGACAATAGAAAAGGTAATATCCAAGACCCCATATACTTGTAACAGTTCCACAAACTGTGAGTTACACATATCAGCGCATACGCACACATATGCACAGATGCATACGCCCAAATTGGAAACCCTCAGGTGCAAAAGAAAGGATATCAAGCATATAATGAATCCTGGAGCTTCGGAGAAAGACAATATCTAATTCATCTGAATTGTTCCTAAATACTATACCCGAGTCATTGAATGGAGAATGCTAATCAGGTTGTGTGTACTTTAGTATTGGAAAATGAGTATTGCTATCGGAGCGTGACCTCAGTGCTGGCAGCACTTCATTGAGATACAGAACGACAGGGTGGAGATCCCAACTATGCTTATTTACAATGTCAAAACACAATAGAACTCGACTCTAAATATGTTGGAGAGATCTGGGCAGTTGCCTGAATTCACGAAGGATTGGTTACAAACTTATCAGGATTTCGCACCACTGTGGTCCACCCCTGAAGAAGCGAACAGGTTGAGTACTTCTTGGAAGTACTTCAGCCTATCCGGTTTTAGACCCTATGAATGTCAAAAACACGTAGAGTTACGCTTCATCGCATATTCCAAGTCTATCGAGACATCTTTGTTCTTTTAGAATCACAAATCATAAAGTTGAAATGCAAGCGGATGTAGTGGAAGGTTGACTTTCATGAAGGTTTGCTGTGAGCAAAACCAAAGGCAGCAGTTTATTACGGTAAAACTGAAAACCCAAGAGGCCTTCTGTTCGGCATTGGACCTTGTCTCAACCCGTATTCCAAACTAAACCTATTTCGTGAATGGGATTTAGATGATACTGCTGGTGAGACTAATTATGAGAAGTCATATAAAAAGGAGTTTATTTCATATTATGATCTTCACTACACACTAATAAATGCCTGGTGTCCTGATATACAAATTCCACGGAGCAGTCTAAATAGGCGATCAAAGCATCTTTATGGATAAAGATGGAGGACTATTGTAGTCAACGAGGCACTCACATATATCGAATCGGAATCAGAGGTCAAACCTCGGGAGCCAGCCACCGGAGCCCTGGATTCCATACCTGACACAAATCCAACCAGGATCTTTTATAAGGCAAACATACTAGAATGGTGGAAGGTTAATGCTGGCAGGTTCCCCAATTTGGCTCGAATGGCTAAGGATATTCTTGTAGTCCCAGGAGGCAGTGTTGGTGTTGAATGGATATTTAGCATAGCAAGGGATGTCGTTCCGTACCGCCGATCCCACTTGCAAAGCAGTACAATCAGGGCCTCAATGCTTGTGAAATTATATGAGTACGAAGAATTACGAGAAGAGCTAGCAAGTTATGACAGTGAACAGGAGGCAGCAAGGTTGGAAGGAATGGCTGCAATTGAGGATTACAGTAGTTGGGTATATAGCCAGGATCTAAGTGATGAGGAGGGTTGCGACTGTATCTCTAACGATGACGAGTTACAAAAAAAAGACACAGCATGATCTTTTGTTAATCAGGATAGAAGACAGGCATTCGGAAAAGAACCAAGGCCCATCTTGCCCGATCATGGCTTGGTTCAATCTCAATATGCACGTCCTCTACCAGATCAAGATCAAAATGGCGGCCAGCAATTGGCAGGCTCAGAAGAGTCAGGGGATGACTATGGAATCTGGGACAGTTCGGTGAACATGTATGTTGGGTCCGACACTGAGGAAGAATCCCAGGAGGAAGAGCCTGAGACTACAGGAAGAGTTAGTGATCTTGAAAACGACGAAGTGGATAACTCAAATGTTGCCAGTATAGATCCAACGGGCCAGCAGGAAGTTTGCTCTGAGGAGGGTATTCATCCGGAAGCTTCTGAGTCAGCTTCTATGGTGCTATGGGTGGCCCAGCGAAGAGGACAGAGGAGTGGTAAGGGGATTGGAGTTACAACAAGGAAGCGTGCTAGAACAGGTGGGAAAGCAAAGAAAAGGTCCAGATTAAACTAGGTTAAAATCTGCTAGGAAATGTTCCTGCATTCGCAGAATTTGATTAAAGGTAATTAATTAGTTTTCATATATAGTTTTATTGCCCCTGAGCTATACCCACCAACAGCAATGTGCACAATTAGGGATATGTGCGTATTAATAGAGCAGTAAATGTCAAGTGAATGATATAAAATGATGATCACGATTTATACAGTTGGGAGTGCTATGGGTATAGAATCATATGCTTGGAATCATGTGCAAAGTAATAAGCACGAAATTATGCACTAAGAATAATCATACGCCCAAAATTACGTTTAGGTGTACCATAGGGTTCATACTAGTAGAAATATGCCCAAAATTACATGTATAGTCCATATGCACAAAATCGTACACAGAGCAAATCATACGCCAAAAAATTGTAAATGCTATTAGAATGAAATCGCGGTAGAAAAACCAGACTCCAGAAATGGTGTAGGTAATACAAACCTAGCTGGGTTGCTACGGTTTCAATGCATCATGTGACCTGTTCACATAACCACCCTTGCACAATAGTTTCTATTCCCCTATTCCCCCAATTCCCCTATTCCCCTGTATCTCTATTCCCCTACTCTCCTGTTCCCAACAAATGCAACTACGAGTACTCACCTATATTGTAGCGAACAGCATACGAGCACCAGAGATTGATTTGGAGGCCCCCTACGCTACCCACTAGATATCCCATAGCCATTGTTTTATATCAAACGCCCTTTATTCTATCCTGCTTTGAGCGGGAAGGAAGCTTGCTTTGAGCCAGTTTGGGTGGTTTAAGAGGACTATAGTCAGGTTATAAAAAGGGAAGGAAAAGGAGGTTGTGAGGCAGAAATGGAAGTGGGAACGCCGAAGAAATAATAAGCAGGTTCAGGAGACTCTTAACGTGGACGAGTGCGAGCATATTCCAAATTCCAGCACGGCTAAATGTAAGATATTATCTACAAGCATTTAATAAAGTTCTATACATTGCAAGCATATACTGATCACTTTATCAATTGTATTAGATCCCCAGCTACCTATCCTACAGCTCACCAGCAAGATGCTATACAGCATGAAACGGAATATTCGCCAGATGTTGATTAAGCTCAGGTACCATGCAACATATTATCGATGTGCTGATTTCGATATCCTGGACGCAATTCTTTCATGGCCTAAATGTCAGCCGGACTCCAACTTAGCAGAAAACTTTGAGGAGGAAAATGAGCCAAAATTGCAATGCGTCACAGGCAATGTTGTGATTATAAGGGACAGGTAAGTACTTAATAATACTCGTGACTGTATGTAGGCTTACACAGTGGTTCAACCATGATTAGGCATGACATCCCATGTGTAATAAAAGCCAGGAACAAAAAGGCCTGCTGGCTATTACCTCAAATTGAACCAGTGGTCCACGAATACGTTGCTGCCGGGAATTTAGCCACAGATTATACCCGGCATGGTGCAATGAGTACACAGGAACGCTATAAACCAAACGAAATACCAGGCATTCAAGATACTGATGCCACTGCCGAAGACCTTATGAAGGATGCCACCGCTCTCGGCTCTCCAGAAGGAAATGTGAGCAGCATGCTTAACCCTGACCGTACCTGAAAGAACAAAGGGCTGTATTATTGGGCACCGATTGTTTACACCAAGACTGGAAAAGAGAACGAAGGATATCAATCTTGGGCCAGGACTAGCGCAGTTGTATAAGTCCAAACCCACTATTGAAGCACTGAGGGTATCTGCCCAAAGCCTTCAAGCGTTGACTCAAACTGTGGAGGCTTTATTTCACGCCTTTCTCCCTGAAGGGTATTCCAAATACAAGACTGTTTATGGGACCATTTATGATGGAAGAGCAGACAATATTGATGAAGTGTTTGGGATATGGACTTCACGTTCACTGGTTATCGATGTGAATGCAAACAACCACAAGGACAAGGAAGACGTATACCATGAATGGTGTGCCATTGTTGTATTGGGAGATTTTCAAGACAGCAATGCCTGCTTCCCGGAGCTTGGAGTTAAGATTGATTGTCCTCCTGGTACTATAGACTGTTCTATCCCTTCAACTATATGTATGACTAATATTTACCATCTAGGCTCCGTTATTTTCATGCATGCATATGCAGTAGAGCATTATATAGAATCTTTTGTGGGCTATCGCCATAGTGTGGTCCACTTTACACATCAGGTGGTACATGATGCATATGTGGAGAGGACCAGGAAACCATTGTGGGAATTCAGCAAAATGCCGGAATAGTGGCAAAAATCATGCGGAAACTTGAACGTGTAGACAGTTGTTTCTCCTTGATTTATCATGTATATGTGAAAAGTATTATAAATAAAACTAGATCTATCCAAGTTAGCGAGGTAGTCATTCACTCATACACCCAAAACCATACACCCAAAACCATACGCCTAAAACCATACGCCTAAAACCATACACCCAAAACCATACGCCTAAAACCATACGCCTAAAACTATACGCCCAAAATGATATGCACAAAACTATAAGCTCAAAAGTACGTACCCAGAGCTCTGCGCCCAAAACAATATGCCGAAAATCATAGCCCGAAAGTCACACCCTCTAAGGATCAAAAGCTGAGGGGCATATGTTTAATTATATATAATAGTGGTCATGATACGTCAGATATGGCAATAAACGGATTTTGGGCTAGTCACTAGTGATCAGTCTTTAAGGAAAGAAGGGCCCGGCACGGTAGGGACAAGGGAAATTTCAGAATGGGGCCCTGCCTGGGTAATAAGCAGGGGAAAAAATCCCCGCCCCATGCAGCAGCCCATGCGGGGCCCNCGAGCAGCCTGGATTGTGGCTCAGAAGCCACAACCTCGGCACGAGTAGGTCCGCGGGCGCAAACTTTCCAATCTCTGCAAATCTCTATGGAGACAATGATTATGTTTAGGACTTTAGCGAGCACATGTAGGTAAACCACGTTCCCCCCAGAGGGACTCAGCGTAGTCCACCTTGATCCTATCTTTTCCGATGCCATATCCCTTGACCTTGAAGTACTGTTCCAACTGACTTAGGAACTATCTTAATTTCTTGCAGTCTCCTTCGCAGAGGTCCAGTTCCTTGGCTTTCGGTCTCAATTCTGGGTGGGCATTAATTGCGCCCAGGAATCTCGTCATTTGATCTTCGGTCATCATCAGGGCCTGTATCATAGGCCCTGTGGTGGGTGCTAGCGTTGCTGCGATAGCCATTCTTCTTGGTCGCGGGGTTCCTTCAGGGGAGCTTCCTGCTGGTAAGGCTTGTTCTGATATGATCAGACTTTTGGCCCTTGAGGGTTGGCTTGCTCCTTCACCTAGGATATCTTGTACTCTTCTTAGGTCAAGGGTATCATCCATGGGATCGATATCTTCTTTGTTATCTTGACTGAACTGCAGGTTCCTTGGAGTTGACGTCTTATTGTCATTAGGTGTCGCAGGAGAGACGCAACCAAATGTTATGGATCCTTCCTACTCGTGGTACTCACGACAGGTAACAACCTCGTTCTTCTTCTTCGGTACTGCGCTGCGCTGTGTTCAAGAGCTCCTCTAGTCTCTTGGCCCTATCTTAGTGGTTGCACTTAAGAATCGGTTACTTACTAGCACCAAGAGTATCAGTCTTTATTCTGTTAACTGAATCCATGGAGTGGATAGGTTCTTGACTCTAAGGTGGATCCACCTAGCAGAGCGTTTGGAGCATAAGGGTTTTGTCCTGTAAAGAGTGTATAGTCATAGATAGGAAATAACAGTAGATGGTTGTGTGAAGAGCTAACTCATCTGTAAAACCCCAGTCTTTGTATAGGCCTCTTTCCGCAACCCTAACCCAGCCCTGATCCTCAAGTGAGGTCAGGTGCCAAATCCACCACATGACTCGAACGCGTCATGTGCTTAAAACATAATATATCTCATGACCTCTCAATGATGTCATGTACGAAAACATAAATCAAGTACAATATAAATCCAAACATAAACCACCTATATTGTAGCGAACAGCATACGAGCACCAGAGATTGATTTGGAGGCCCCCTA
This sequence comes from Tuber magnatum, assembly GCA_003182015.1. NCBI lineage: Eukaryota > Fungi > Ascomycota > Pezizomycetes > Pezizales > Tuberaceae > Tuber > Tuber magnatum. The sequence goes on from PYWC01000054.1 coordinate 1,171,878, forward strand.
CGCTACCCACAATAGAAAAGGTAATATCCAAGACCCCATATACTTGTAACAGTTCCACAAACTGTGAGTTACACATATCAGCGCATACGCACACATATGCACAGATNCTGCCTTGCCGGTAAACCTTACCGGCCAGCCTAGACTCTTCCCATGATGTCAACTGTACGTCAGATGCGAAATACAATCAATGTAAATGAGCCCCACGACCTGTTAACGAGGTTATGTATGTAAAACTAATTTAAACATAAACGAACCCCATGACCTGCTAACGAGGTCATGTGCGAAACCCTTTTCCTTGCTTCCACCACCCGGTTAGGGCTTCTCTAGCCAGATCATGACAGAAGATCTCTCTCTTTAAACCATTGATATAGTTCAAGAAATACTTCAGGAGACATTCTTAATACCTCAACTACTCGTCAAATATTAGTCGAAGGTGCAAGAAGCTCCATAACATAAGCTATTCCCATAACTGCTAAGATGCGACATGGCTGAACTGCGAATTATGTACTCGTAACATCTGTGACAGCGATTGCAACATCCAACAGAAAGCGGGCATTGAATCTTAACAGAACATTGCTAGCACTGCTATCAGTAATATTCTAATCTGTATCCATGATTTTGGAGAAAGGCGTATTGTTAAATGGGGGGTGTATATTGGAATAATTGGAAGAGAGGAATTTCTTGTAATTCGAGGTACAAGAATGCAGATATAAAGATATAAGAAGATATTTATTGTGGAGGACAGGATTACAATTGATAATATCACATAATATTACTTGATATAGGCCTAAATTTATTTGTCTGTTTTGTTTGTAAGAAAAATGCTATAGTAAAAAAATACAGCCGTATTTTTATAAAAATACTATAGTATTTGTTGTTGCCAAACACTAAGCCAAACTAAAATAAAAATACTATGAAAAATACTCCGTAAAAGTGGAAATACTATTGTATTTTTGGTGTACCAAACAGGGCCTTACTATACTAATTTTGTGGCTCAACATAATATCAATGCTCAACAAAAAAAATACAATGTAGTATACAATTTACTCTATAAACCTTTTATAATATAAAAAACTACTTTGAACTATACCAAGTCATAATATCATGTTGAATGACAAAGTAAGATTGAGCCACAATGTTAGGTTGAGCTACAAAATTAGTATGGTAAGCCACAAAGTCATGTTGAGCTGTTATGCACTCCCTTGAGAGTGCCTAAGGTTGTGAGCAAGTGAGCAGCCTGAGTTGTGGCTCAGAAGCCACAACCTTGGTATGAGTAATCTAGTTTTCAATATTTTAAAAAGTTTATAGAGTAAATTGTATTCTACCTTACAGTTTTTTTTTGTGACTTTGCCAGTTGTCTCTTAATACCCAAAACAATTATTCTAGAGATCTTCTTCTTATAGGCTTATATTTCTACATCCTGGTATGGCTCATCTTACTGACTTGGGAGAACAAATGATGGTTTTGGAGGTATGATTTGTCATAAGTTGGATAATAAAGGCTGCCAATAAGAATACAAAATTGTTTTATACTAAAACTATATACAAAGTTATCTCAAGCTAAAAAGTTGCTCCAAAGACAAACAAAATTACTATAGTAAACTAGTATAATACTATCTTTAGCCACAATATTATGTTGAACCACAAAGTTAGGTTAAGCCACAGAATTAGTATGGTAAGCCACAAAGTCATGTTGAGCTGTCAGGTACTTCAATATCATATATTCGGCAAACCCCCGCCATGGAGCATCCCATCCAGGCGTTCTCCTTACGGCATTGCCCTACTCTCTTGAAACTGCCCAAGGTTGTGAGTGAGCGAGCAGCCTGGATTGTGGCTCAGAAGCCACAACCTCGGCACGAGTAGGTCCGCGGGCGCAAACTTTCCAATCTCTGCAAATCTCTATGGAGACAATGATTATGTTTAGGACTTTAGCGAGCACATGTAGGTAAACCACGTTCCCCCCCCCCCCCAAAAAAAAAAAAAGAAGAGAGAGAGAGGATGTGAACAGCCACAGTGGCCAATATTTATAGGTTCATTTGTTAAAGGGCTTAATGCACCCTCTCAACTACTCGTACTGAGGTATCATACCCTCCTCACTCGCTCACTCGCACGTGAATGGGATTGCCTGTCCTATTAATCAGCCCTCCTCAGTGTATCTGATAGAGCACTCGGCAGTCTGTACTTCAGTGATAAACGGGTCCTTCGAGCTCCTTACCCAGAGTATCACACGTAACTGGATACACATCTCTCCTTGCTGTACTGATCTTTTCTTGTTTCCCCAATCCCTAGAAACGAGAACTGCGAAATATTTAATGGCTTGTTTTTTTTATTATTTTTTATTCCATAGGGGTGTGTTTCTTCCCATTCTCGCCGCCGGCCTTTGGCCCTTCCTTGCGGGTTGGATTGAGCACCATTTCGGGGATTCAGTCATTTTTTGGGTGATATGATTGGTCAACGATATATGAGATACAGACGGTCTTCTCCCTAGGGGAGACCCAACGCGGCTCATGCTTCGGTGGTCCCCATATCCCCGCGCAAAGCTCGCGGATTGAAAATATAGCACACTTCTCCGCTAAGGCACAAGGAGAGGGAGGAGCGCTCAGGCAGTATATTCCGTGATTCTATTACCAACTCCCGAACCTCCCCCAAATCGCCGTATCTAAGAATGATAGAGTCAGAGGTGGAAAGGAGGAAAATATGATACCTGCGAGTAAAATGAGATAGAGAGTATCATAAGCCCCCGTTCTTCCCCAAGTTCCGGTTCCGTATTCTCTGGATTAAACAAGCGTTTGGATCCTAGAACTATCCTATGGTACAGTGAAACCACTTTGTGAAAAGAATTTACACTAACCTGCTGCAATGGACTAGCGCAGTATTTCCATACCTCCGCTGTTCTTCCTAGATCCGCATTGAAACCAGACGCCTGCCGAACATCGGGCCTTCAGATGGAGACTCATGGAATACTCAAAAGGGGGGGAAATATGAGGGAGTATTGACGCGCTGATTCCGAAATGGCATTCCCCCGCCCTAACAGCTCAACTACTCAATTCCGGAAATATGGGGGCTCTTAATGAGGCTGATTGATAACAAAGATGTGCGAGTGGGTAGGTACCGCAAGTCCTCTTCATTGCCCCAGCAACTCATTACCCAGGCGGGTTGTAAGAGATGCTAGGGGTAGTATTAGGAAGAATTGTTGGACTCGCATCGCAAGAGGCCCAAGGACCGTTGGGCCCTCTGGAAATGTGGCTGCGGCAGCACTGCAGACTCCTGAAGCTCGAAGACAGGGACTGAATTTGTAGCGGGGGTGGACCGAGCGAGCTGTGCTGAGTTTCGTGTACCCCCACCGCTTACTCGTTTTCGGGCCCTCCCGAGAGGTCGGTTTTGGTAGGATTCCGCTGTTAGGACCTTTGGTGCAGGGATTGAATTTCATCCGAGCCCGAAATGAGACGCATGACAGGCTGGGCATCCCTCGGGCAGAGCTTCGAAATCGTGAGAGCCCGCACAAGAAACGTCGATGTGCAATTTCCTCCGCAAAGAGGGGGCTTGGAAGATACCTAATGACCTCACCGGTCAAGATATTGGGGTACGAGCGATCTCGTGCACCGAGTGGCTTTCTTCCTGGCGCGGATCCTCCAGTAAAAGGATGAGTATCCAAAGAAGGGCATGCCAGATGAGCAGAGTACAGAGTAGGCGGGATGCCTTTCAGGAAAGGGAAGTTCAAACAAGTCAAACAAACACCCACCACCGTTGAGTGATGTTGAAGGAAAATCTTGAATGGGCGCTAAGGTATACCCCCAGAGTAAAGTGCCCCGGACAGAGGGCTGGCGTTCTCTCACCAAGGGTAACCAGCCCAAGCGGCAGCCGATAATGCTTCATTGAATTAATGTTCCAGGGATTCAACTCAGTGGAGCCTACACCTACTTCCAGAGCTGGAAACAGCTCACCGAATCTCAGAAGGGACTATTCTGACCCTTCTTTGGTCAGAGGTCTACTCTTCTGTCCTGTTGAGGGCCACAGGCTATGCCTCACCTAGATCTATTCAGTCGGCCATCTTCCTTAGTTTTTGTCTTCCTCCTCAATTGATGGCTGTCTCTCTCCTAAAACCCTGGAAACTTTTGAGGAAGCAAGCAGAAGCCTAGATAGTATTACTAGCTAATAGTCTTTCTAGGAGAAGTTAACTCGCCAGTGCGGGCATCCCCACTATCACCACCCAAATCACGGCACTGAAAAGCAGCAAGCCCAGCAAGAGTCCAAAGCTGGTGTGGAGCCAACACGAGTACAGGAAGACAAAATCCGGAGAAGTATGATGAATCAATTCATTTCTCCCACCTCCCCCCAAAAGCCTCGGGGTACCTCTATGATACTACCGGTATCATGGTATGAAAAGCACCCCCCCTCCCCCATCAGCATCACCCGCCACCGAGTGCCACCGAGTGACCACCCATGACGCCAAAAAGCTAGAATCCCAGTCTGCCAGCCAACCAGCCACCAGGGGTTAATCCACTCGCGTACTCGAACATCAAGTTACTGTGAATTGAGATACGATACCACTCCACGCTAAGGAGACCCAGTCATCCACGCGTACAACCGGCGCCACTATGATACAACCCCTTGTTCCGCCACGCCAAGTACAGCATGATATTTGTACCACAAAACTAACCCCCCCCCCTACTCCACCGTTTAGGGTTGTACCGCACTCGCTGCTTGCTTAGGGAGTAGGGCGTTTGGCGCGCCAAAAGGAAAGCATGACCCCGGGCGATCATACAACTTGGTTTGGTTCAAATCAAGGGCTTCACTGAGCCGATAACCGTATCACTATTATGATACAATCGGGAAACGTTAAATTATAAATAGAGTCGGCAATGTTGACCCGGCGCGACCTCGGAATCGGATTTTAAGAGCACAATATCGTGATTTTGGGGTTTAGTATGCCATTTCAAAACGTCGTAATCGCGGGGCGCCAAATACCCCCTTACTTGCTTACCGCACTTGCCTTTTGCACTGTAACGGTTAGTGTATCAGGTAACTTGACAGCACGCCCCGCACTGGTAGGGTAGATTGCAGTGCGATCCCGAGAAAGGGGGGGGATTGTGGTTGGATAAAGGAAATCCGGAAATTTTAAAAATCGTAAAATTGGAGATGGAATGGAGCCAAGTTCTATTTTGAGTTACCGGTATCCAATTGTGATAAATAATACGGTACAATAGACTATATACTACTCGATGGCCCGATGCATGCATCTTGGTCAACGGGTGAGACTGAGAACAATCGGGGGGGCCTTCCCAGGCTCCCACTGGAAGCAAGGTGAAGGCTACGGCGGAGGGACCCGCGGGAGGGCGAGAACGTTGTGGGCTCAAAAGAAAGAAGAAAAAAACTAATAAGAAAATAATACTTGTACAGAAGAAGATTATGAAGAGGGGTTATTGTGTGGGTTTATTGAGTGGGGGGAGAGATTATTGTCCTCGGCCTCCATTATTATTGTTACCGCCTATAAACAGTTAGTTTCTGAGTTTCAGTATGCCGAGTGAGAAGGCGAAGACTAACCATTCCCACCAACTGTAAATTTGGTGCAATCATCCTGCGCACCACGCTGAGCGATGGGCATGATGACCGGCTGATGGTTGGATGCAGAGCTAAGGGTGCAAATACGATACGCACCCGCCGGAAGACCACCAGTAACGACAGCCTCAAGGTTGCCATTTCCATCACCAGGGTCGTTGATACCCTTGAAGAACTGAAACACACCGGCGTCGGGTGCCCTGTTGGTGTTCAGGGCCTCGAGCTTTTGAATGGTAATGTGGGTGTGTCCAATAACTTTCCCACCTTGGAGCTGCTGTGGGGCGGCATAGTAGGTGTTTGCAGGGTCTGGGGGATTGATGTTAGCACATGCAAGAATGCGCATATAGCAAATGTGGAAAAGACATACTAGTAAAGCTTCCAGCAACTAGATTCTCAGTGGTAACCTTAACAGTGAACTCAGTGTCTGCCTGGATGTTCTGGCCGGGCGTAGGTGAAGTGATGATCGTGGAGACCATGTTGGAAGTAGAAGGGATATCTCCCATGACGATGCCATTGCAGGAGCCGCTCTTGACTTGAAGGCCATTCGTCAATGTCTTTCCTTTGCAGAAGTTGATGAAATTGGCTCCATCAGTAAGTGAGTCGGCTTGATTGGGATCATCGCCGTCTTCCTGGCCGGTTTTGGTGCTGGCGTCTTGAACATTGTCAGGGTCGAGAGCAAGACTACTGTCTCCGCCGTTATTGCCTCCATTGTTTCCTCCATTGCTCCCTCCATTGTTTCCTGTAGTGCGATTTAGTAACGTATCAGATATGAAGACGAGAGAAGCAACAAACCTCTATTGGTAGGGCTAGCGCTAGCACTTGAAGACGAAGTAGCGCTGGTCCCCCTGCTAGTGGTGCTAGCATTCCCATTCCCACCCCTCCCGCCAGTAGTAGTAGGAGCCCCCGAACTACTCCCGCCCCTCCTACTAGTAGTAGCTATAGCCTCCGAATTATTCCCGCCCCTCCTACTAGTAGTAGCAGTAGCCTCCGAATTATTCCCGCCCCTCCTCCGAGTAGCAGAGCTCGTCTCAGCTACCGGCGCGATATCGGTAGCAGTTGGAGTAGCCGGGGTCTCCACCTCATCCTCATCCTCATCCTCAGGAACGGCATCATCATCCCCATCGACCCCCGTCTCCTCCGGCAAAGTGGAAGTGGTGACGCTTCCATTGGCACCAGTAAGGGTTGTTAGGGTATCTTCATCGGGGACAACTGTCTCTGTGACCTTCCCATCCGGCAAGGTCATGGTCGCTGATACAAAGTTGTAGACATCCGTCACAGTCGGTGTAGGCTTTCCGTCATTACCCGTAACAGTCGTTGAGATGTCGGTACCATTGCCTGGTTGTACAAAAAAGTGTTAATTAACTATTACTGGGTATTCGTTAGATTAACCTACCAAAAGGACCGCCAACACCCCTTCCCTTACCTCTTCCGCGACGACTACCACGGCCCCTCCTTGGCGCGGCCGTGATAACCTCTGAAGAAGCCAAGAGGAAGATAAGAAAACGGCCCAACCGGGTTAGTCCGTCATATATTAGCCTTCTCACCAAGCTCGATGCCGAGCGTTGGAATGGCTGCCACGACATGCGCGCGCGCTGATGTCTATGGGTCCTGGATTCACTCGTCAGTAATGGGCTCGGTCACTAACCAAAGCGCTCCCCGAAATGACCAATCCATTCACAAGTCATCACTCGACATCAGCAATCTTGCTTCCAACAATGACGAGGATCCATCGCGGCCTTCGCAAAGTTTGCATCACAATAACATACCAGTGGCATGAGACAGCACGCCCACTCGAGCGCGTCCCCCCGCTCGTCTCCACCGATTCACAATTCAAAGAACACTCCTACACGGTATCATGTGCTGTGTACTCGTACAAACAGGAAATCTACCACAAACCGGGCCCGGAAGTATATTCCTTTCTTCCTCCCGCGATATCGAAATGACTCATCGGGAAACTCGAATCGAGCAACACAAGTGAAAGACTTTAAAAAAAAA
>PYWC01000054.1:1186717-1199144 GCA_003182015.1 Tuber magnatum
ATGTTGCAATCACCGAAGAAAAAAATCCAACGGCCCCGCCAACTGACAAGTGTCACCGAGAACCCTATTCTGGAGGCCAAACAAGACAACAGGAGGTAATGTTACCGCTGAAAGGACCCTTTCCTTTTCACGCCATTGCTTTCCTTTTCGCGCCATTTGGCGGGGACGCTGGAGTGATCAAGATGCTGTCAGCCCCTTTTTTCTCCTCCTCCTTTTTTTCTTGTTCAGTCGTATATCACACAAAGGTGTTATCATATTAGGGACGGTACTCGAGTACTGTCTGGTCCGGGATATATGCCCTTTGCCCTTAACCGTTGTTATCACAGATTGCCTGCGGGGATTTCTTAGGGCCTGTTTGGCGGGAACGGTAGGCGGGTCGACCGTTCCGTTCACGGATGATTTTAGCTGGAGAAAGGGTTGTCTTGGCACCTTCAGAACGGAAGGAAACGGTCGTTTGCATGGGGAAACGGAACGGAATGGTCGTATCCAAACAGGCCCTTAGAAATATCACTCGGAATTTTGTTGCGGCGGTAAGGTGCCCCCGTAGGGGTGCAGTCCTTAGCACGGTGCCGAGAAGGGTAGAACCACCTGAGGCTATCCCTTAGCTTGGTAAGATCCACAATTATGCTATAGAGGAGGATTAGGTCATCTGTGCCACCACTAATTCTTATGAGTAGCATAATCACTGGGATTTGGCGATATTTAGGCGAAAGTGGATAGTCTAGATCTGGGCTTAGAAAAAGCCTTTATTTTGCCCAACCGCAATGAGATGATGCTACATATACACCGCGATTGCTCCCCCCATCTATCTCGAAGACATCATACGGTAATCTAAGCATCCTCGAAGGCATAGGTGAGATGGCATTTGCCACAGTATTGGCGGTTGGGCATAGCAGCCATAAAGACACCGGCACCGCACTAATCAAACAATTGTCAGCAAAGAGTATGATTAGAGCCCGGGGCAGACATTTGGGTCCGGGGATAATCACTGACCCCTTCAGTTGGGCATTCGCGTCTCAGACGCTCGATCTTGCCATCACCATCGACCTTGTAGTACTTAAGGACGGCAAGTTTGGTCCTAAACGATTCGTCTTGTCAGTTACTACCCGACTTGAGCCAATAACTCCTGCAAACTTGGACTCACTTCTTGCGTTTGTGCTTGATCTTCTTTGGGGTGGTGTAAACCTTCTTCTTGCGTTTCTTGCCGCCACCACGGAGACGGAGGACGAGATGGAGGGTGCTCTCCTTCTGGATGTTGTAGTCTGAAAGGGTGCGGCCGTCCTCAAGCTGCTTCCCAGCAAAAATCAGGCGCTGCTGGTCTGGGGGGATTCCCTCCTTGTCCTCTATTTCGCCCTATCAGAAAGCTTGAAACAACACCTCACTCGAGCATTGAATTTTGGGGGTCGTACGGATCTTGCTCTTGACATTGTCAATTGTGTCCGAAGACTCAACCTCAAGGGTGATGGTTTTACCCGTAAGGGTCTTGACGAAAATTTGCATTGTTGTCTGGAAAAAAAATACAAGTTAGGCTATATAATCTTGATTATTTCAATATATTGAGAGGGCAAACCGATTAACCACAGCTCAGCAATAGTTGCGTCTGTAGGATATCGAAATTAGTATCCCAGCCAAAATACAGAGGAGCAAAGTTCATCGGGGGGGGGGGGTGGGTACAACCTTCGATGTTGGTTGGGTCGTTAGCGGGGAAAAAAATCTTGTGGGGGAAAGAGGGCCTTTAAGCATGACAAACAGAGATCTGTGTGGTGGGTCTAAGAAGCTAAACAGCAGTCACAAGAAGCCAGTAATGTATTATGTAATCAACAACCAAGACCATGAGGAGACGCGATCTCACGTGAATGCGGGTATGGCGTCAGCCCGGAATGGATGAAAACGCGTTGGAGAAACATGGGTTGTTGTGGCAACCGACATAACGCCAAGACCTTGAGTAAACAAACTCTAGAGTTCTTTCTTTAGAGCTCAATCCTCCTCACCTTACACCGTGATCTTCTTCTTCCTCTTCTCTCTCCATCCCTCGCTTGGATATTGATCTCATCCCATCTTTACCCACTTCCTTCTCCCTCTCCCTCACCGCCTCCTCCCTCTCCCTCTCTGCTTCTGCTCACAATAAAACGATAATCACCATCGTCTCCGCCTGTGAAAGGCCCCCAAAAGAGTTTTTTCCGAAGAAGCTCTCACTAACATAGTCGGTGGTATTATTCCAGAAGCATTCATCCGCTCTCTGGTTCTTGCTAGCACGGAATCACTTAATTCAGACTTGCTGAGAACTTAACTGTTTCCTGGCATTGTCTTGCGTGGTTCTGCTACTCGGCCTGCACAGTCTTTCACCCTTTGTTTTTATTTTTATTTTTTTTATTTTTTTTAAGAAGATATACCTTCTAGAATCGGCTACTATCCTCTCGTTTTCTAGCCCTGTATCCTTTACTGCGGGTAGAAAATTCTCGTCAGGTTAGCTGATCCTCACATTCTGTTTTGTAAATATGGTCTGTGCGATTGCTCACGTGAGGAACAGTCGCAGGTCGATACTTGCTCAGGATCGAGTCTACTTGACATATAATCCATGTTGCAATCACCGAAGAAAAAAATCCAACGGCCCCGCCAACTGACAAGTGTCACCGAGAACCCTATTCTGGAGGCCAAACAAGACAACAGGAGGCAGCAACTACAGCAGCAACAACGTAGACAACCACAAGTGCCAGCATCATACCCGACACCACCACGCCACAAGGAAGGGTATCGGGTGCAGCAACATCGAAGACACTATTCCGTCCCAGATCTCATGATTCTCGGATCGGCTAGCCCTAAACTAAGCAGTGGCCACGTGTACTCGGCCAGGAGCCTGGAGGATCTTGAAATCGATGTGAATTGTGGTCACGACCAACAGCATTTGACGATGGATAGTTTTAATAAGTTTTGTACACTACAGCCTCAGAGGCCACGGACACCCCCTAATCAGCATACTGGTGGTAAGTACTCGAATTACTCATACTATGTCACTCGCTCACTGTTACTAGAATTCTATCCAGCTACTCCACAGACTCCGTTCGAATGCTTTCCTGCAGGAAACCAGGATGCAGCACAGATGATAGACGATCTATTATCTAGTATTGGATCACCAGTATCTCTAACACCAAGACGGGGATCAATGGTCGCGTCAAGTTCTCCGCTAAGAGCTACCTTCCCCCTGGAAGATTGCGGAGAACAGAACATACTCCAACAAAATGGGATCCCTGATTCCCTCCCAACCCCGCCCCATACCGGACAGCTACAATCCGTAAGCACGTTCGATCTTGCGCCTCTACCCCATCCGAACTTTGTAAGCATGGCAGCGGTCAGTATGAGCTCCGAGAGTGAGGGGGAGTCGTACTACTCTCCTGAATCCTCTGCCATGTCACCATCATTCTCTTCTGTTCCATCCACCCCAGAAATGAAGCACACAGCTCTCTATAAAGATGCCAGTGCCAATGCCATGCCAACAGTTCCCGAACATTCAACACCCTCAGTCAAGAGCCTCCCGGCATTGGACCTCCCTCAATTGGCTCCAGCTCCTCGCCACGTTCCTGGGACCCCCTCACCAGTGCGGGCCCGGGTACAGGCACCTCATCTTACCCAGCCACTCGGAGCAAAGTCTTCTGGCATCACAATGGAGGAGATCTCAAGCTTCATCTCTGGCCCCGATCAGGATAGCAAGTGGCTTTGTCTCTTCCCAGAGTGTAAGAAGAGGTTTGGAAGAAAAGAGAACATCAAGTCACATGTTCAAACCCACCTTGGAGATAGACAATACAGGTGCGAGGCATGCAAGAAGTGTTTCGTGAGACAGCACGACTTGAAGAGACACTCCAAAATTCACACAGGGGTCAAGCCATACCCCTGCTTGTGCGGCAATTCATTTGCAAGGCATGACGCACTAACACGGCACAGACAGAGAGGGATGTGCGTTGGCGCATTTGAAGGCATTGTGAAGAAGGTAGTAAAGAGGGGAAGGCCCCGCAAGAAGCCCCTCCCGGAGGATGACCAAAAGTTGAAAGCAGATGAAACTTCCGACAGCTCGACAACAGATGGGTCATCAGGATCCTCGGACCCGCAGACACCCTATGAACTCCCAGACTTTGGTAGCCCGCTTCCCCAGACCCCACAGCCTCGTACTCCAACCTCTGGTGAGGAAGAGGAGGCAACACCCCGTTGTAGAGAAAGCTCATCAGATTTTCTCACCCAACCCACGGAATCACCTGGGTATTCCCCTCCAACCTCTCCAAGTGATGAGTATGACTTCGAGTCGTTCGTCTCACCACCCTCACCGCCATCAAATAGGAATTCTATTGGGTCCAGTTCACTGGCCGAAAGTGACTTTGTCCCCTCGTATGGACCCCTCGCGACGAATACGACAACCGCAACGACAGAGCAGGTAGTAGGAGCTTCCATGAAGAAGTTTGGCGTCGGATCATTCGGCTCGCTAGATGAGTACGCATCCTCATCTGGTGCGGAGGAGTTCGGCCTATTTTCTCAGGATGGCATGGATATTCTCGGCCTGACGGCACTGGAGAGAGATCCGAGCATATTGAACTTTGACGATGACATCTACATTAAACCCGAGTTTATGACCAACGCTGAAAATGGTAGTTTCTACTGACCAACCATAGAGAGAGGAATATGCATTCCCTCTACCCGTTCACCCATCAATCTCTGCATTATTCTTCGCATGCTATTTGGTGTTTCTTTCATTATTAATTACTGACCTGTTGCGCGTTACACGTTTTTATAATCCCTGTTTTGTTGTACGCGCGAGTGATCCCGGGTGAATTTGTTTGTGTGTGTTTGTGTGTTTTCTGCTTTTCTTTTTTTTTCTTCTCCTGATTTTCTCTTCCTTCCACTCCTCTTTCCAATGAAACCAGAAATTAGCAAACGAATACTACTATGACGACTACCAACGAACCAAGGAAAGGAAACGAAAGGCAAATGAAGGCAAAGCAAGGGAAGAATAGGGTGCATTTTGGGTGGCTAAAAAAGTTTTAGTTAGTATACGGAGTATTGGGAGATGTTGCGGTTTTTTTTCTTCCACTTTTTCAGTTCATCATTTTTTCCATAAGTTTGCTTTTATGAGAGATCACTGGATACTCGCTTGGGAATTTTTTCTTTTCTCCTCTTACATTCGCTATTGAGCTGGAAGGCTGGGGTATTCGGGGGCTCATCATTTACTCTCTCATTAAGCTTTTAGTTTTTTAACTCCGGAAAGGATTCTCAGGGAGCCTCATTTGTTTTTTTGCTTCTTTTTTGCTTTTTTTCTCTCTAATGACTTTTATGATTGTCCTTATCCTTCTACTTCTTCTGCCGCTCTATTTTTTTTTATCCGTCCGCTCTGTTTGTCTGTCGGCCGTCTCAGTACCCTGCCCACATATGATACCGGCCGGCGTGGCGGGCAGGCGGGCAGGCAGGGGGTGTGAAATGATTGTCCGTTCACTGATTTGATTTGATTTTATCTGATTCGATTCGATTTGACTTGAGCTTGATTCTCGTGAGGTATCATATTAGTGAGAGCGCACAAACGTTTTTTTGCCAGTCTTTTTTCCAGTGGGGGGAGGGGAAGGAGGAGTTTCATGATTTATCGCAAGTTCTTGCTACCTTTTGCTGCTTGTGATGATGATAATGGTATGTGCCGTGGAGATTGGGGATGGGGCTGGGATTGATAAAGAAGGGAAGGGAAGGGAGGAGAAAGGGTGAAACGGGAATAATCTCTATTCATTAAATGTATTTTTTTATAACATCATACCCACATGTACTTTAGTTTTTGGATTTTCATGTCACGAGCTGAAAAGAATGAGAACAACCAGATGACCGATTTCTCGTACTCCGCTGCTTTCCAAGGTACAGCAATATTACAAATCCAAGATATCATACATTTTACATAAACTTTTCGGAAGAACCACTTTAGATGTTCGCCCTTTGCCCCTTCCTACTTCTCCAACTAAAAATTAAATAAAAATTAAAAGCAAAAGTAAAAGAGGGGGGGGGAGACGTCCAGGCTATATACAACACAAAATCACCTTCTATCACTCGTAATTATGCACAATGTGTGGAAAAAAAGACAAACAAGGGAGAGCAAGATCACCACGTCCTCGACAAATCCCCCGCTTCGTCCTCACACCTCCACCGTGGGTTAAACTTTGCCCCAACGGCATAAGTGTGATACCGCGCGGTCCCAACACATCTCTTGATAACATCCAACGTCTGCAAATCATCCAACTGCAAAGCCTTGATATGAAGCGTTGCTATGTCCGGCTCGTAAATCTTGTACTTCTGGCAGGTGGCCTCCAGCAGGACCGCGGCCTCGCCGAGCATCTCGCAACGCGCGAGGGTGTTGATTAGCGAGCACTCTGCTTGTATGTCCAGCCTTCTCCGCTCGGGCTCGCGGTACTGCGAGTAGTACTGTTTCGTCCGGAGGTAGTCCATGCGGTGGTGGTAGACCTCCAGGGCGAACGATAGATTGCGGGCTTTGTAGGCGTAGTTCAAGGCGGTTTGGAAGGTGTGGAGGTTTCGGGGGACCCTCTCTCGGAATGTGAGTTGGTCGGGCAAATTTCGATCAGTATTTTTGTCCGGCTCTGTGTCCATGTCTGCACCCGCATCCGTGTCCATGACGGTGGCAGCGGGGGCGTCAACGCTAGGTTCGGGGGTTAGGGCTTCGGCCTCGGTGTTAGAGGCGGTTAGTCCTAGATCGGTTAGTCCCAGATAGTCGGATTCCTTAGGGTCGGCGAAAGCTGTATAGTATAATTTTTTAAATTTGTTATAGCGGCCTTTGTCGCAGTAGGCATCGAGTAAGGCGTTCACCAACTGAGTATCTACCAAGTGCGGCTTCATAGCCCAGAGCCATTCCATGACCCGCTTCGCCTCCCCCACGACCTCCGAGGGGGTATCCAGAATGGCCTTTTGGGAGAAAGGTATGGTGTCCTCCTTGAAACCATCTTCCCGCTTCACCAATCTAGTGTCTGGCCCGACGTAGGGCACCGAGGTCTCGGGCGGCTCGCCTTCCACAAATCCAGCCCGTTTTTTCCTCACCCTGGCATTCCCATACGCTCTGAACAGACATTGATAAGTTGCTGAGTCCGGAATAATGTCTTCCTTCCCGCTACCCAGCATGTGTCTTATTAACATCCTGGCCCTCGTCAGGTCCCCCCTTTTCCCGCAAGCATGAATCAGTGTTCCGAGCACTTTTCGGTCCATTTTGAACCCTTCTTGTTGCATCTCCGTAGCATACCGCCATACCTCCTGATAATAGTCTTTCCGCACGGCGAGTGCGTGAATCAGAGCATGGTATGTCTCTTTCGTAGGTTTCAATTTCATACGGTTCGTCATATCTCTAAATAGATTCAGCGCCCTCTCGCTTTCGCCCTCCAGGGCACACGCATGCAACATCAGTGTAAAGGTGTGGGCATCCGGAGCCGTCGCTCTTGATTTCAACTTCATAAGGTTGAATATCTGCCAAGCCGTCGGAACTTCACGACGATTTAGACACGTTTGGATCAGGGTTGTATAGACGACCTAAAGTAAGTTTAAGCGGGAAGCCCACTGTCGGCAATAACAATTTGATAATGGATCAAGGGGATAGCTGTAAAACTAGGGGCACATACAATGTTCGGCTGAACACCAGCTTCACGCATTTCCGTGAAAGCCCTTCCAGCTCCCTCAACATCCGCTTTGAGGGAATACGCTTTAAGAAGATGTGCATAAGTAAATACGGTGGGAGGCACACCCTCTGTCGATAAAATTGCGTCAGCCAAAACAACCGAGAGATCAGGGCACATTTCGGGAACCAATCCCTTACTTCTTTTGAGATCCCGAAACAAGACTTCCACCTCTTCCGGGCGTTTCAACTGCGCATGAGCCATCATCAATAGATCATACGTCAGGGTATCCGGCTCCAATTTCGCCTTTTCCATCATTTCCTGCAACTTGAATGTATTCTGCACCCTGCTTTGGGAGTCCATGGATACTAGCAGGCAATTGACGTCCACGATCTCCATCCCCCGGAACCCTCCATTGAACTCCAGATGTCCTATCACGGCGCCCCAAGCCGGGGTCGAAGTATCAACCAAGGCGGCAGCGCTCCCTAGCCGTTCGATAATCGGGGCCGACAACATCTCGGACACGGTTTCCGGCTGGGGGAGAAAGGCAGCTGTTTTTGAACTGTGTTTTCTGCTTTTCTTTTTTTTTCTTCTCCTGATTTTCTCTTCCTTCCACTCCTCTTTCCAATGAAACCAGAAATTAGCAAACGAATACTACTATGACGACTACCAACGAACCAAGGAAAGGAAACGAAAGGCAAATGAAGGCAAAGCAAGGGAAGAATAGGGTGCATTTTGGGTGGCTAAAAAAGTTTTAGTTAGTATACGGAGTATTGGGAGATGTTGCGGTTTTTTTTCTTCCACTTTTTCAGTTCATCATTTTTTCCATAAGTTTGCTTTTATGAGAGATCACTGGATACTCGCTTGGGAATTTTTTCTTTTCTCCTCTTACATTCGCTATTGAGCTGGAAGGCTGGGGTATTCGGGGGCTCATCATTTACTCTCTCATTAAGCTTTTAGTTTTTTAACTCCGGAAAGGATTCTCAGGGAGCCTCATTTGTTTTTTTGCTTCTTTTTTGCTTTTTTTCTCTCTAANGGGAGAGAAGGAAAGAGGGAGAGAGTGTGTGTTATAATCAGTTTATCGATGGGTTAGATAATATCAGAAGCGACGTTTCCCGGGAAGGTTGTTGTTGTTGCACGAAAAGGTTTTTACCGCATCGTATCATACTGTATGATAATAATAATATTATTATCATAACTATGATATTTTTTTTTCCCCCACGACCCCGCCCTACTCGTACAGTATGTGCGGCTCTGGTCGAGACATCAACCCCAAGCCACTTGGGGCTTGGGGCACCTTTCGTTGATCACACGTGACCTGTCAAAAGGAGCTTGTGACTTTCATCGTATGATAATTTACGGTATGATACGGTAGTCTATGTACCACACAGGTGGAGCAAACAGGCGCACGCAGGATCTCGCGTGAGCACTCGCGTCCGAATTTATGCAAGTCTTGCACCTCGTAATTATCCCATCATGCTCGTGCATATGATAGTCTACTCTTACTGGCCTGGCGCAGCGGTCACTCTTCCGCTGGCAGCTGGGAAGGAGTTTAACCTCCCACCGCTGACTATCATACTCAAAATTACCCAAGGAGCTATCACTCTCGAGTACCGGTAAGCGATACGGTGACACGACAGGATGGAAATCTTAAACACCAGCCTACCTTCCTACAGCATCACACCGGTAAGTGAAACCATCGTAAAGAAAAATACATATGAAATGGCCGAGCCATAGTTTGCGACCTTCCATCGCTCACCGGTACCGTATTGTGCGATGAGTTTCCTTCTATGTGTGTCCGGTTGCTCCAAAAGGGTTTGGCCTGATGGCTGTGGTAATGATGCGGATTGGGACAGCCCAGTTTCTGAGGATGGTATCATACCGGTATGGTATCGCAAGACAACACTCCCCCATGTACTACTCGTAGATGCTTCACGTCTACCGGTACTCTGCTGCCAAGATTCTCAAAATTGTTGTCGATCCCGAGCACTGTTTCGTCCAAGAAGGGGCACGCTGGCACTTACCGGTAAGGTCGATATTGGTATCACACCGTACGCTGATGTTGAGCACAGCACAACCGTAGGGTACCGGTACCGGTAGTGGGGTGCAGGATCACGGTATTTGACTTGCACGACCCGCCTGAACTTGGAGTGGCGGAGGGATTAACTGCGGGGACCCTCCTCCCCTTCGGGTGCGGACTTTTTTTTCTTCTTTTTCTTTTCTCACTTTGGCTCGCCGGTTCTGGGCCCCGGGTTTTACAATGAGGAAAGGGAGGATTGCCCGGCACCACCGATGCAGATTGGATTCGATTTGGATTCATGAATGGTTGGTTGCGTCGTGCTGTACGGTACTCGTGCGGTACTTGTAGTAGGGGTATTCAAAGTTGAAAAACCTGTAAAATCCTAGCTTACTTTGTTGTGCCATGTAAGCTTGGCATGGACAAAAGTGGTTAATTTACTGTTACTTTACCTTACCGTACTTTACAAGCTTTCATGTCATGGGATGGCAAGTAATATGCCCATAATGTGTATTAGTAAAAGAAGTAAATAGAGTAAACTGGTAGGATTGTAAACAAACTATCAATCAAAAAAACATCACCAAGCATGCCATGCATATCAGCAAAGTCCCAAATCGTAAACCAATTGCAAAATATATAGCTAGCTAATACTATTTCTACTATTCTTTTTAATAAGATTTATCTTGAAATCTTGCTCCTGCTATTTAGTAATCAGTATTAGCAGTAAAGAGTACTCCACATAGTCAAGACAGAAGTCAAGGGTCTTAGCAGAAATGTACTATGGAAAATAATTGGTTTAGCAGATATTAGTACTTATGAGTCCAAATTGGTAGTTAGGATGGACAATAAAAGTAAGAACCAAAAAGAGGAGGTAATTGAGGTAATTGAACTGCTTCTATTAATAGTTTCTAGGATTTGATATTTTTTACTAAGAGAACTAGTTATACATAATTAGTACTTATTTAACCACCATGTATGTCTAAACTAAATATATTTAAAAAAATATAAAAATTAATACAATTTAGATTTATTTAATATCAAATGACTAGTTTATTTCATTCTTCCATATGAACTACAAGTTATTTTATTTGCTTGTTCAAATTATTGATTGTGACCCATTTTTTCAAAACAATTCTAATAACCTACAGATATTACCAACTGTACAGCTAACAACTACTCTATATTTTCTTGGATTCTATGATATATCAACTATTTGAAGTACCACTCAATTAGAAATCAGTAAAGGTACAACTTATCTTTACTATAACCAATACATAGCAGTATTGGTAAGGCAACTTCGCTATTTTGTTTCTTGGCCAACTCCTAGTAGTACCCAATATTATATGATAAGAATATAAATTGAGAAAAGAACTCAGTTTCTAGGTTGTATTGATTTCCTAGATAGGACAGATATTGACTATAGTACAGTCTACCTTATCATAGTAAGACCTATTTTAATAGAAAAAAACAATATACACTCAATATGCAAGAAATTTGTAATAATAATAGGTGGTTTATTTTGTTTCAAGTAGATATCTAGCTTCAATTAGAAATAATGTAGTATTTGTAATACTGATTATTTTTTTACACTTTAGTTGTTTTTTTTAGCACCTCAAAGAGTATATATTAAAAGATAAGACATATCAAATAACAAGATAGTATGTGACTCCATATAAAATACCTTGTGCTAATCAAGATATTGGAGGTTACTGAGAGTTTAATGAGTATTTAGCTTAAGTACAAGTTAGAATTGAGTATGCATTTGTAGTATTAAAAAACTAATAGTATTCACTTTACAGTCTTCTAATATATATTAGGAAAAAAAAAAATTATGAACAAGCAATATATTAGATTATAGCATATATAATACTTTATAATTTTCTGGCTAGTAAGGAAGATGATACTGGATAGCAATTGAAAGTGAGGAAATCACAAGATAAAATGCATAATGGAGAAATAATAGAGTAGGAAGATATTGATAAGCTACTAAGTTTGAAGGCAGAATGGCAAGCAGGAGAACAGCAAGTAGGTATGAAATAGTGAGACAGAATGCATTAATATTTTCAAACTCTTCAAAGGTTTATAATTTAAATAACAAGGTATTTGTCAACTTGTATAATATTTCCTACTGGTTAGTGTACTCTTAATATGGGTGATGATACCTAAGTCTCAATTGTATAAGAGTCTACTTCTTCTCTCAGGTTGGATCGCTAAGTGCTCAAGACTTCTATCTGATAACTTATATACAATGGTAGGTATATAATATTGCTAGGCAGGTGAAGAGTAAGGTTGTAACTGGTACGGGTACTGTAACTTGTTCAGGCCAGGCCCTAGTCACGTAGCGGTACGATAGGAGCAGATGGCTTTCTGGTCAACACAAAGTGAGCGCTGCTTGCTAAAGGAGGCTTCGAACGGGGTGTAATTGGAGATCAAAGAAGTAACTGTTCAACCAAGTATATTTAAGAATACTGTCGGTCGAAGTCTGCTGTTTCCACTGGGGGAATCAGCGGTCTTTAAATACAGCATGTCGCTTATCTCCAGTATGAGCGGTATTGCAAAACATTGTGTGTATCAGCCGATAGCACACGAAACAATACAAGTATCAAACGATACAGTGAAACTAAACATAAAACATTGTGTGTATCAACCGATAGCACACAAAACAATACAAGTATCAAACGATACTGTGAAACCAAACATAAAACATTGTGTGTACCAACTGATAGCACACGAAAGAATACAAGTATCAAACGATACTGTGAAACCAAACATAAAA
>PYWC01000054.1:1218155-1236276 GCA_003182015.1 Tuber magnatum
CTGATTCCCGCGATGGAAACAGCAGACTTCGACTGACAGTATTCTTTAATATACTTGGTTGAACGGTTACTTCTTTGATCTCCTATTAGACCCCGTTCGAAGCCTCCTTTAGCTAGCAGCGCTCGCTTAATATTGATCAAAAAGCCATCTGCTCCTATCGTACCGCTACGTGACTAGGGCCTGGCCCGAACACGTTACACCCCCCCAGCCCCTGCAAAGGAAAAGTAACGGCACTACTACCAAAGCGAGAAACCTCACCTGCCCATACCATAAAGAAAGAAGATAACGACAAGGAAGAATCAGACAAGTTGGTAGCAGCAGGACCACAAGGCGAATCATCGGACAACTTATTAGACAACTCGTCAGACGACAGCTACAGCAGTGAAGAATTTGAGCACAGTATGTCCGAAGGAGCATCCGCCATGCCGCCCAGCCCGGAGGCTGGGCAAGAGGGGCCAAAGGTGAAGCTTCCTCTACTACAAACATTTTCAGGCGAAAGGGAAGACCTAAAACCTGAGGCATTTGACCAATGGGTAATAACCACGTCCTAGTACCTTGCCTTGCATAGCGTGGACAAGACGAAGGAAGGGGGTGGAGCGTACTTTGGCAGTTTCTATGCAGGAAAGGCAGAAGAGGCATACCACCAAGCACTGAACCACTATCAAAGCAAAGATAAAATATGAGGAATGGCCCTGATAAAAGATTTGTGAGACAGATTCCCGTCCTCACAAAACACGGAAGAACCATATAAGCAGTGCAAGGAAATCCTATAAGTATGAAATGGGAAAACAGAAAGAATAACGATGGTCGCAATGGATCTCCTAATGTACCATGGACGGTTGCCCAATGGAACAGTATCGCAATACAGGCTATGACAGCGACTATATGAAGCAATGCATCCCCGACTACGCCAGGAGTTAGAACCCATAGAAGAGGAGGGAGACTCCTTTGACAGAATTGTTAAATGAGCTGAAAGAAAGGACGCCATCCTGTATGAAACAGGACTTTACTGAACGTACAGACTGCAGCAGTGGAGCAGCAAGGGATCGTCATCACGCGATAACACAAGGAAGGAACAACCAAAACGCAAAGGTTCAAAAGATAAGAAAGATAAAAAACAGAAATGATGGGATGAAGGCACATGTTTTGAATGTGGGAAAAAGGGGCACTATGCAAAGGACTGCAATGCCAGAATGGGAAAATGAAAAATAGTTAAGCAAGATGCGAGCGCGAACCACATGAAAGCAACTGAATATGATAAAGTGGAAATTAACTTGGTGGAAATGGAAAGCCTCCGAATGCAACTGGCACTGATGGTCAGGCCCCGCGATGCACTAGATGGAACGATTTATGTAGAGGGCCATCCAGTAAAAGTACCATTTGATACAGGAACAATAGGTTGTGACATTGTCAGCACTGCCTTTATCTCTACCCACGGCATACCCACGGAACCCCTACCCCAACTAACAACAGTCAACATGGCAATAAAAGGTTGCTGCTCTTCAAGCCACAAGAAATATGGACTGACCATAGGGATCAGGAAAAAGAAATTGACAAATCAGAAGGTGTTCATAGGAAACTTAGCAAAATACGACGCCCCAATTGGAATGCCATTCCTAAAAAGACATAATACACTTATCAGATATGGGGACACAGCAGTGGAGTTTCCCGATGACAAAATGCGCGTGCTATGCTAACCAACAAGCGGGGAGTTCCAAGCCGCTGTTTCAGACGCAACTTGAGCAACACTGTTGAAGGAATACAAGGATGTATTCCCAGGCGAGATTCCTGAAACACTACCCGATGTACGAAAAATTAACCATCACATCCGGCTAAAGGATCCAACCGACCTACGAAACCAACCAACATACTCGATCCCACAATCATACAAGGAGAAACCCATGAACTGGATTAATGATAAATTATAAGCCGGGGTGATAGTATGACAGGAAGTTCCCGAAGTGGCACCTATATTTATACAACCCAAGTCAGATGGAAGAATCCACCTCCTGGTAGACTTGAAAATTTGAAATAACAACACGATCATAGATAGTCTGTCGATCCCCCACCAATAGTGGATCCTTAACCACATTGAACAAGTAAAATTCAGGAGGAAGATTGATTGGAGCGACCCATACTTCCAGACACAGGTGGATAAGCATAGCGTTAAGTTCAACTCATTCAAAACCCCATTCAGAGGGTTTGTCAGCAAAGTAATGCTACAAGAAGACATGAATGCACCAGCAACCTTTATGCGAATAATGGAAGACCTCCTAAGCAAATTCTTACATCATTTTGTATGGGTATATATTGATGATATTCTTATATTCTCGGACACACCAGAGGAAAATGAAATACACATATGCCAAGTGTGTGACCGACTCAGACAGGCTAAGTTCTATGCGAGCAAGAAAAAGTCAGTACTCTTTGCATATAAGCTAGAAGTACTAGGACACATAGTAGATAACGAAGGAATCTATACGTCTCCCCAAAAAATATCATCCCTTGCATGTCGGAAAACATCTCAAAACAAGAAAGAATTGTAACACTTTCTAGGAATAGTGAACTATATGGCCCAGTTCCTCCAACACCATGCCACCCTACCGGCACCATTAATGGATTTAATAGTGAATGCCAAATCCATATGAACAACCACTCATCAGACCGCATTCAAAATAGTAAAAAAGCGAATTGTCGATCACCAAGTCATGCGGCCAATAGACATATGGAGCAAGGAAGGGATTTGGCTGGTCACGGATGCCTCAGACTTGGGAATAGGGGCATGGGTAGGACAGGGACCCACATATGAGACGGCTCGACCAGCTGCATTACACAGTAGGAAGTTCACCAATGCACCGATAAATTATGGAACCACTGATAAAAAGGCCTTAGCGATAGTGGAAGCGCTTAACTGGTTCCACAATATACTAATGGGAAATACCTTCACGATAGTAATAGACCACCAACCCCTGACGCATCTACGAACTGCAAACAACCCAAGCAGGAAACAAGTTAGATGGCTCAGCGCCTGGGGAAAGTACGATGTGAAGATACTCTATGCGCCAGGAAGTACGAAATATTTGGCTGATGCCCTTTCCCCGATATACGAGCGAGGATCAGACTTGCATCCACTCTATGTCTTTGATTATACAAAAGAAGCAGGAGACATCTCGGATAATACGGTCTACAAGCAAGAATCAAACACAATGGAGCCTGAGCGAGATATCTCTCCTACCTTCCCTCCTCACTCATACACTGAGTACCCCAATGAAGGTCCCGTGCCCCCAGCAAGCCCCCACTCAATCGCTATGGGAAATGATTGGGGTAACAAGTGCACCTTGTGCAGCACACCACCTGAGGAACTTCAACATAGCAAACTGCACTATTCGCACCGTTATGTGTACTATTGCCCATATCATTTAACGGAGATCATGTTCATAAATAACTACTCCAAGCAGCAACACAAGTCAACCCCTCGACCAGCTAGTGAAGGACCGAGCTCCCCAAGCACAGAAATAGATTCAAGCCCTCCGGAGTCACCCATGATTAATGACTGGGAATGGCAGGAAACAATTGGTGGAAGACCTAATAGTGTGGGAGAAGGGCCGTCAACTCTCATTCAACCGACGCCTAAGTCTGATACAATCCCTGTAATACTAAACCCTGAAGCCCCGGCCTTGTGAATGCCCGGCAGTCCGCCACCAATCCAACCAGCAGAGCCCTTAAAATATGTTAGCAATGAGACAATGGTTTCCGTGATACCGGCGACAATGGATGAATATCGACACGAACTGTAGGATGTCTTAGAAGACAACGAAGAAGATGACCGACCGGAAATAACTAGAGGAAATGAGATAGAAGAGGAGTGGGACACTAGACAAACAGTCAATGAAATAATTGGGACATTCCGAGTGCACATGATTGCAGCAGACTAGAATGAACCAATATGGAAAAAGGTTAATGAAACCATGGACTCTACAGGAAATTTGTCCTCCTACATAGTCCCAAATGGAATGCTATACGCTAAAACTCAATATGGGGAGAAATGCGTATATATTCTGAAAGGTCCCGCATTTGGAAATACTACACTAAGAGAGTACGTTATAGCCGAGGTCCACAACAAAGGCCATCATGGTGCAGAACGGAACTTGTGGTATGCTACTGAGTAACTATTCTGGCCCAAAATGCACAAGGATTTCAGAGCATACGTGGCGCAATGCCACACCTGCCAAACAAACAAAGAACCCACAAAGTTACTAGAAGAAAAGGCGCAGACAATTGTCCTACTAGCAGAAATTTTTGAATCAATAGCCATTGACTTTGCGGGACCATTCTACAATTCATGGAGATACGACATGATCCTAGTCGCCATAGATAGGTTCTTAGGGTTTACCTGGCTCATACCAATAAACAAGGAAGTAACAGCAATAACAACCTTGGAACAACTATGCAATGAAATATTTACACCCCACGGCTATCCGACAACAATAGCAAGCGCTGCAGAACCACAGTTTGAGTCGCATGTATGGAGACAACAATGTTCATCGCAGGGAATTAAGCATATTAAAGCAGCACCAGGCTATCATGAAACAAACGGACAGGTCGCAAAGAAAATCTGAGAATTAAAAACGGCTCTTCGAAACCGGGTCAATACAAGACAGAACAATTGGCTTGATACCATACCCGAAAAAGCAGCGTACTTAAATGCGGGATGGTCCAAAACACTTGGTATGTCACCATACAAAGTAGTTTTCAGAAAAAACTACTCACTTTTGCCCTTGGTGTAACGTGTTCGGGCTAGGCCCTAGTCATGTGGCAGTACGATAGGAGCAGATGGCTGCTTGATCAACAAGAAGCGAGCACTGCTTGCTAAAGGAGGCTTCAAACAGGGTGTAATAGGAGATCAAAGAAGTAACCGCTCAACCAAGTATATTAAGAATACTGTCTGTCGAAGTCTGCTGTTTCCATTGTGGAAATCAGCGGTCTTTAAATACAGCATATCGCTTATCTCCAGTATGAGCGATATTGCAAAACAATGTGTGTATCAACCGATAGCACACAAAACAATACAAGTATCAAGCGATACTATGAAACCAAACATATAACAATGTGTGTAACCGGTACGGGTTACTAGGGTTTTTATGTTTGGTTTCACAGTATCGTTTGATACTTGTATTGTTTCGTGTGCTATCAGTTGATACAAATATTGTTTTATGTTTGGGTTCACAGTATCGGTTGATACTTGTATTGTTTCGTGTGCTATTGGTTGATACACACATTGTTTTATGTTTGCTTTTACAGTATCGTTTGATATTTGTATTGTTTCGTGTGCTATCAATTGATACACACATTGTTTTATGTTTGGTTTTACAGTATCATTTGATACTTGTATCGTTTCGTGTGCTATCGGTTGATACACACAATGTTTTGCAATATCGCTCATACTGGAGATAAGCGATGTGCTGTATTTAAAGACCGCCAATTCCCGCCATGGAAACGGCAGACTTCGACGGACAGTATTCTTAAATATACTTCGTTGAACGGTTACTTCTTTGATCTCCTATTACACCCCGTTTGAAGCCTCCTTTAGTAAGCAGCACTCACTTCGTGTTGATCACGAAGCCATCTGCTCCTATCGTACCGCTATGTGACTAGGGCCTGACCCGAACACATTACAATGTGTGTATCAACCGATAGCACATGAAACAATACAAGTGTCGTACGATACTGTGAAATCAAACATAAAACAACCTAGTACCCATACTGGTTACACTTGGCGAACTTCAAGAATTCCACAGTTCTAGCAGCTGACAAATTGTTAAACAGACACCAAGCAATCTGAAACACCGTATTCAATGCTATCAAGCTGGCGCGATTCAGGAGTACAAGAATGGCAGCAAAGCGACGCAGATACCACACTCCAATTGGGACAGGTAACCAGTTGCTGGTTTACAGAAGCCTGTTTGCAACCGAATCGGGACGAAGCAAGAAACTACAACTACGCTGGCAAGGACCATTCAAAATAGTAGGGTATGATGACTACATGGAAAATTACGCAGTAGAAATGGACAGGAGAATAAATAGAAACCGAGAAGCGACATTTCACGTGTCTACCATGAAAAGATACCTCTTTAACAATGATACCATGTTCCCTGAACGAAGCCACCCAAAGCCATCTCTGATCATGATTAACGAGAAACCAGAGTGGGAAGTGGACATGATATGAGACCACAGAAAACGATACAATCGCGACCAGTTCCTAGTGAAATGGGTGTGATATCCAGAAATAGAAAACAGCTGTGAACCCCTCGAAGGATTGGGAAACGCAATGGAACTAGTAAACCAATAGTAGGAAGACAACAAACTGGAGGACGAGGCACCCCCTACGATAAACTATGTAACAGTGGCGTGGAGCCCAACCCTGACGGAAATTCAACACATCTACTAAGACACAGATCAAAACATAGAAGACAGGTTTTGGTCAGCCCATTTTGAAAGCTGTTTCGAAAGCGTCGAAGATGATAATCAGGTAATGGAAGATAAAGCTGCATACCTAGAACGGCTAGCAGAAGCTGAGTACGGGAAATAACAAAGAATGAAACACACCATCCAACAGCCTTATGATGTCAAACTATGAGCAGGTACCTTGGAGACTGCGCCATCAGCTAATGGGATTAATAGTGAACCATGAAATTATCTCTAGACGATACCTTATACAGCAATTATTCATACACATTTGCAACAGATGTCTAGAAATAACAACTGAGTCAACAGGACAGATGTATGGAGAAACAATGTCTGACATATTCCGCTTTGGAAGTGGATATTACCTGAGTATGGAGAAATGTGAGATGTGCATGGAGACAGAAGAAACCGAGATTAAGTACCACCCCCCTTCCCCTGAACACCTAAGCGAGGTCAACACCGAGACATAAATACCACCCACCATCCCTCAAAACTCCTTTCGAAAAACCTTACTATCAGACCTGCAAACCGAAAGAAAAGCTTTACAAGACACACTACTCTTACAAACCTTTACCATTTTACAAAGTCAAAAAATGTCAACCTACAAAGAAATAAGCATCAAGGGGTAACACATCATCATCAGAGAACTACGGTACAATAGAACCATCCCACAAGATGCATACTGGAAGATGGTTTACGTCGATTACTGCGAGGAGTGCGGACGACTCGATATTGAAACAGAGGATTGGGAGGACTGGACAGTCCGCAATTACACCAATTTATCATACTACGAGAAATCAGGTTGCTGGGTGTGCGAGGCACCCTGCCCGGAGTGTTTGAAGAAATGGTTGGAAGGGGCAGAATGGATGTTGAAGGACGACATTAGAATGTTGTAGGACGACATTAGAATGTTGCAGGATGGTGATGACAATGAGGATGGGTCCTATAGGGACTTTCAGGAGAATAGCGGGTTTGCCAACTATTAGGATTTTATTAGGTTACGTTGTTGGGTGAAATTGTTATTTTATTTTGGAAGTATAACCATTACAGGTACTAGGTTAGTTATGTTGGGGTTTCACAGTATTGTTTCATACGTATATTGTTTT
Organism: Tuber magnatum; assembly: GCA_003182015.1. Taxonomy (NCBI): domain Eukaryota; kingdom Fungi; phylum Ascomycota; class Pezizomycetes; order Pezizales; family Tuberaceae; genus Tuber; species Tuber magnatum. Next base: position 1,225,727 of record PYWC01000054.1, read on the forward strand.
GTGTGCTATCGGTTGATGCACAAATTGTTTTATGTTTGGTTTTACAGTATCGTTTGATACTTATATTGTTTCATATGTTATCAGTTAATATGCACATTGTTTTATGTTTGGTTTCACAGTATCATTTGATACTTGTATTGTTTCGTGTGCTATCAGTTGATATACACATTGTTTTATGTTTGGTTTTACAGTATCGTTTGATACTTGTATTGTTTCATATGCTATCGGTTGATACACAAATTGTTTTGAAATATTGCTCATACTGGAGATAAGCGATATGCTGTATTTAAAGACCACTGATTCCCACGATGGAAACAGTAGACTTCGACTGACAGTATTCTTAATATACTTGGTTGAACAGTTACCTTTTGATCTCCAATTATATCCCGTTTGAAGACTCCTTTAGTAAGCAGTGCTTGCTTCTTGTTGATCAAGAAGCCATCTGCTCCTATCGTACCGCTACGTGACTAGGGCCCAGCCCAAACACGTTACAAAGGTAGTAAAGTTATAGGTAAAAAGATATAAAAATAATAGTATAAAAAGCTTATCCTCTTAAGTTCTAGTAACCTCTTTTATACTCACTCTTCATACCAACTCTAACCCTGTAACCCATACCCTAGAGTTACCTGCCATAGTTATATGCCCTAATCCTGTCACATGTATGAGACCCATGACTTGTTACCTGAGTTATATGCGAAAGTTATAATATCATGTAACTTGCAACTGTGAGTCACTCAAGTACACCAACCAATCATAATATACCAATGACTCACAATCCTGAGTCATACAAGATCTTATAACCCCAATATGAGTTATAGTGTGAAAGCCTAACTAATCTGCCTTACTGGTAAGCTTGACTAAAACCTTCCTCCAAACTGTTCTGAGTCTTCCATAATATAATCAATCTTTCACCCATATTATTGTTTGTAACAACTTGCTAAAGATTATATAGCTCCAGTCATCTATACTATGAATCTAATATTTTGCAATGTGGGATACCTTGGCATCAAGAATTATATATATACATTCAACTTCTGTCAAGCTTAAAGTTTTTAGAGTTATTGTCAAGTTACTATAATTTTTCAAAATAATAATATATTATAGATATATGAGGTAAACTTGAGTCTCTAGAAAATAAATATCAATTCATTTATCACCTTATAAAACTCAAAGAAACAACTTTTATTATTTTTTATTATTTTTCCAAAAGCCTATAATATAACCTCATTGATAACAAATTAATTGAGAACTTGTTTGTCTTCTTTACTTCATTAAATATTTCAACTATACAATAACTATAACACTACAACTTGAACTCAGAAGGCCTCTATCAAATACCCCCTTACTATTAACTCTTTATAGTCATGTATATCAAGCTAGACAGCCAGTGGTATGTATCTCCAATGCTTATAAGAAAGGAGCTTTTTATAAGTTGGAAATATACAAATCTATTGTCTTAAGAAAATATAAATCATATAAGTGAGTTTCAAGCACCTGATGTATTACAGCATTAATCAATAGTATATGTCATGGCCACCTGACAGAAGTATAGTGGTCTTGGGTTTTTGGTTATATAATATATGAAAGCCAGGATAGTATAGTTGCCTAGTGATGGAAGAGAGAGATTAGCTGAGAGTCTATATAATGAAACCTTATAGAAAGTGATAGAAGAATGTGGCTGTACATGAGGAAGGGGTTAGGGGTATTGGGATTTGTCAGTGGAGGATTTTCTTTAGTTATATAAAGAGGTATGCCTCTTTGTAGTTTTCTTTCCTTATGCAATCTAGTAATTTCCTGTCTACACCTGTACTTATGAATTACAACTTTATTTCTTCTTCATGTTACCAGAACTAGTGAACCCTGCCCCTGAATCCATTGAGCCTAGATATGAATATATTTTGTTTCTGCTCCTATACCTATCCCTCACCTCGTCTACTATGGTATGCCTTGGACTATTTGCCCTTGATCTCCCACAGACTCTGTCTGTTACAGTATATTATTACCTTATAATAAAAACTCTGTGACTTGAACATATAAAAAATGATCATAGAAAGTGAAGGAATTAAACTAGGTTCTACTTTTTTAATGTATGGCTGAATACCAAGGCATTCCCTATTACAAAATATTGGTTTTATAGTATAGATAGCTGGAACCATATAACAAAAAGTAAAATAATTGAAATACAAAAAATATAGAATGCTAAAATAAGAAAGATCAAAAATAAATAAATAAGAAATAAAGAAACAATAGAATAAAGAGATAAAGAGATAAAGGAATAAAGGGAGAAAGGAAGAAAGAGGAAAAAAAAAAAGAAAAAAAAAAGACATAAAGGACTAAAGAGACAAAGGAATAAAGAACTCAGAGACTACTAGATTGATAGATTGATGGAATAATAGATCGATAGAAATTTAAGTATTAGAAGTGTTATGTGAAAAATCAGAAGTATTGGATAGAAAATCAAAAGCTGTAAACATGAAGTAATAAGTAATATAAATGTATATCTGGAGTAAATTCAATACCAGATTGTAGTTGAGTACCAGTATATATTAATGTATAAAGCTAGAGTATTAATAGCTCAGTCTTTTACTATTCAGCTTTTGTCTTTACTTTTCCTAAAGCCAACTTCTCTCATTCAAGTTCTAATAGTTCATGATGAAGTTCTTCTTGCTAAAGTATATAACAATTCTGAAAGTCAAACTTTCTTTTATTTTCTTCTATCTTAGTAAGGCAAGTATTGTAACTACATCAACTAGTGCTTCTCCTCTACAATTTTTTTTCTTTATATACTTTGTCTTTTCTTACCATCTTTCTCTTTAAGAGATTTTGGAAAGAGGTATTTTTCTTGTAACTTATTGGTATCATAGGAACTTGATAGACTAGTTTGTTTTTCCTTTTCAACTACTTTTATAACTGGTTTTCTTACTTGGCTTGTCTTTTTCTCCTCTTTTTTGTCCCATTCTTGTTTTCTACTTCTACCTAAAAGGACCAACTTATCATCTTCAATTTCAATAGGAGTCTTTTATCTCCTGAAATCCTTCTGGTCATGGAGTTCAGATCTGTTCTCTTCCCTAATTCCTACTACTAATTCATCCTCTATCTTCTTATTCCCTTTCTCTTCCTTATTGTTACTTTTTCTTTCTTCTTCTCTTCTATTTTCTTCCTTTCTTCTTTCTTCTATACCAATTTTCTTACTTGCTGGTACTTGAACCATTACTTCCAACAATTTGTTAACTGCAGAGGTTGCTTCTTCTATATTGAAACCAGAATCAAACTGAAGTAGAGGTTGAATATTTAAATAATCACCAAAAATTGCTTTTACATAAAAGAAGAGTGGATATTATGAGAGTAGTTTTTCTGTTTTTTTATATTTTTTTATTAAAAAAATTATTATTTATTAGTTATATTTCTTTATCAATTATCATAATTATATTATAATTTTTTTTTATCTTGTATATAATATCTGTAGGTAGTATAAAAAAACAAAAATAAAATCCTATATCTGAGTTGTAACATACCTTGTAGTGATATTTTTTCTTCATTTCAATCAATTCCACTTAATCCCCATCTGGTTTGATTATTTGATTTGACTACTTCATGGTAGGATCTTAATAAATTGTCATACTTATAGTCAATCTTTACTTCATACTTCGTTGGGATTTTTACTACCATCTCTTTAATAATTTGTCATTTAATTTGCATAATGCCTGAACTCTTTCTTGTCTTTCCTTGATTGCTTGGCTCTTCCAGCCATTCCATTGACACTTTAATCTCTTCTACTATCTATTTGGAGAGTATTGTTGAAGTCTGTAATATGATTGATTGTAGTTTTAATAGGATTTGTACTTGATATGCAATTGTCATTGTTGTAGATTACTACAATGAATATTTTTTATCAAAAGTACACTATTTCTATATAATGCCTACTTACTTTCAAATATGGAGTCCTCAAATATTTTACATAATTTTACATAGAATCTGTCAACACTATTGGCTTATTGAATCAAGTACCTTAATGCATGATTACCCCTTAACTTTCACTAAAAATATTTATTTTAACTTTGAACACTCCTACTAAGTGCTTATAGTACTAGTATGGGCTTAAGTACCAGTCTGGAAGGGTCTCTGCTGACTTCCGTAATTTGGATAGTGTGATTAACTGAGTTGGCACTAGGAAAAAGGTAATGGTAACAATGTGGTATACTATTGGATAAGGTATTGATATTATGCTGAGGATATTGATGATCAAACAAAGAAAAGATGACAGGTGAAAAGAGTGATGAAGCAGGACCTGAAATAGATAGATAGAAACCAGGATCTATTGGTATATCAGGTGGTGGCTGTCACTCATGTCTAACCAAGGTAGAAAAGACCAGGTTTATATACAGCAAATCAAGCATGCCAAGACACCTCTACACAGGAAATTCTATAGGGTAAGAAGCCCTATCAAACATCACAAATCATGACCAGAAAAACCCCCAAACCTTCTTCACACCACACCGGTATGGTACTGTACTATGATACATTGTACACCATCGCCAGCCACATTTGCTTATAATACCAAGTCTAAATTAACATCGGACTGCGGGTGCGTGACGAATCCTCCGTGTCGACGGGTACTTTCTCCACCGTTTCGCTCCACACGTCATGAGGCTTAGACGGGAGGGGAGGTGTTTGGTGTGCGTCTCCAAATAGTGCCCAAGCAAGTTGCCGTGCGCAAGTGCCACGCTTTCATTTATCAAGGCGCGCGCGACAAAGCTGTTGAGCCAGTCTTCCATCGACGGAAGCTGCAGCGCCCTTTAGACTACGGGTTACAGCAGTGCCATGCTTTATCCCGGAAGCGGTAACCCCACGAGACCAGGAAACGTTCAAGTTGCTCTTACGGGTGTCGAAAGTTAAAACGGCCCCATTATTCCCCAGCAGTTAGACCCGGCTGTGAAGGAAGCATCACATCAGCGAGCGAGCGAGCGATTGGCACAAACCAGGATTTGCTCTGTTGTGCGTGGCGCCACGAGAATCTAACCTTCGATAAAAATATCATCTGGCAAAAAAATTTCCGAGTCTTCAAGTTTTTTATGATCCGACCAATTTCGGGTCGCCTTTCAAAGGCCTTGTGCCGTAGGGGGGCNNNNGGGGGTCAAGTTTTGCACTTGGGCTCGTATGATGCGATCCCCATGTTGCCTGTAAAGTATGATACCCAAACCCATCCCCTGGAACAAAGAAACAAAGTTAGAGTAAGTTAGCATACTCGTACAAGTACCGGCACGGAAGCTGGCCGATCCGGTAACCGTTGGAGAGCTTCAAAATACCGGGAGCAATAATGGTACTATTTCAGTGCGGCTCTCATTTGACTTACCATCCTGTGATGGTGCCGGCGCATTGAAGGGAGCACGTAGGGCGGATAAGGGTCGCGATGGTACTCGTAGTCTACGGACAGCTCTGCCTGCACTCATGCATGATTACCCATAATTTTCCCAACCAGCTTATTGTCCACCGTGTACGCTATCGTACTATACTATCGTACCGTACGGTATCTTTTACTTTCACTCTTCTTTTCTTTTTCCGCCTCGATTTCGAGGGGTTTCCAGCACTTGCTATGCTTAATGAGTCGCTATTGGGATTGGTCTACAACTTGTGGGGATGGAGGTCGGCACGGAGACGGATGATTCAAGACGGATGATGATAAATCGGCGAAATTGGAGGGGAGGGGGTTCGGAGTGATGAATATCCGGTCGTGAAGGAGCAGCAGCTTGCCCAAACAAATCAAGACTCTCCATTTCATCTCGGTGGGGAGACCCTTGTCCGGGGGCGCCAAGCGCTTCCGAAAGGGAATTGAATACAGTTAACGGTACAGTACGGTACAAGGGTAGGGACCTATTAACCGGAACAGACAAGGATGTATTTGGCTGGTTAACCTCAAATAACTGTCCCATAACTTCTTGCTGGACCTTGTACTGTACTAGTACAGGGTGTTAAGGGTAAGTCCGTAGAACTCCCCTGGTTGGCTCCAAGGCTATCTCAACCACTCATCGGGCGGTGTTTGCTCTTTGTCACTTCGCCAAGAGTTCTACAGACTTTTTCCCTTCACCAAAAATTAGCGTAAATGGCCAGTTTGGCTGCATAGTTCGGGTTACACACACACGTGGTTTCGACCAACCGGACCAGACTTCTACAGACTTAAACTCACACCCTAAGTACAGTACAAGTACGGGGGGGGAGAGGGCGGAGCTAAGACGAGAACGAAAAATGTGCGGCCAAGCCACGAGTGGGATTTTTTTTTTCTTTTTTCTTCTCCTCCCTCCCTCTCTCTTTCTTTCCCCTTTTCTCCATTCCTCTTTCCCCCTCCCGTGCTTTGTCGGCGAATCGAAACTTTGGTTGACCAGCTTCGGAAATGGTGAGAGGGTTAACAACGAAATACTGCTTGCAAGTGTGATACAAGTACTCGTACTGCACCATCCTCGAGTGGAGAAAAATTTTTATGACCTCATTTTCCGACCGTTGCATGCAAGTGATAGCAACTATCATACAAATGTGTGTGGTACCGGTAGTGGAGGAGAACCGTGAATCGTGACTCGAACGTGGGAAAGAGAGGAAAAAAGAAAGAAATGAGAGGGAAGGAAAAAGAAAAGAAAAACGTACAAATACGGTACCGGTACTCGAGTGCGAAAAACAAGAACAGCATTATGCGTGAGGGAAGCGTGCACGGGCAAACAGACAGCCAAGGTCAGGTAGCTCTGCAGGACACCCGAGCTGCACCATTTTTGGCTCGCTGTGCTCGCTCCTGCGGTGACCAGAATGATGGTGAGAGGGTGAGAAAAGAGCATCGAGTTTGGCAACGCTTGAAAATACTTCCAATGCCCACCCACCGGTACGCTGCTGGGCCGCCGATGCGGTAGTTGGCCTAGAAGTCCCGGAAAGGAAAAATGAAAAACTGTACTCGAGTAAAAACGTAGAATAGAATTTCACGGGCGGACTGATGACACGCCTATCCCTGATGTGGTATTTAACTAACCATAAAAGGTTCTTGAAATATCGGGATGATGGGTTTTATGGGAGATTGGATGGGCCAGGGTAATAAACTTGTGGCCTAGCCGGGAGGAGGAAGGGGGGGGGTTAAGCTGTTGCTGGGCCAAATTGTGCACGCATTTTTGTTGGACCGCTGGGATGCCCAGCCTCAGGTAATACCTTGTCCACCCCGTAGGGTTACCGAGTACTTAGTACTCGCAACCTTCCGCTTCCTTCTTCCTCTTCCCTTTGCACTCGCCCGTCTCTCACCCTCCTGTGCGCCCTCACACTCCCATTCTCGCTTCCGAAGAAAGAGTGTTGTTGTCTTCTGCGTAATCAGCTTTCGACCCTTCTTTCTCTCGACCGTCGCGGAAGCCTCACAAACAGCACTTCGCTCCAGCCCTCCCAGGCGTTTTCCTTTGCATCAGAGTGCCTCACAACATGAAGTCGCCCGCATCGAAATTGTTTCCAGGAATGCTGGACACGCATTCATCTTTCAAGAAGCAGAGCCTTATGGGATGGCCTTCGTTTCCAGGTTTCCACAGGGTTCGGAGGAAGTTTGCATCTCGGATGAGGAGTGGACAGTCACCAACCTCCAATCTTTCGACATTGCAAACATCCTACGATCCTGCCGACACCCATTCGTGCACTCAGGGCTCACCGTTGGGGTTATTGGGACGGTCAATACCTGTTTCTCGTCATCTTGGGAATTTTCTGTTTGTCCATAATAGAAACGCCGGGTGCAATCATCAAAACCTTGATTTCCACCCTTTTAATAACCTCTCTCATCCTGCCCATCACGCGGCAATTCTTCCTGCCATTTCTCCCCGTTGCTGGGTGGTTGGTCTTGTTTTACGCTTGCAGGTACATTTTGAACTTTGTGCTTTTCCTCTTTTTTCCATTTCCCTCCTTGTTGGGGCTTCCCCGTTAAATCCGTCACGTGGGCGGGAATCCGTTTATCCGTCTTGTCGTTACCGGCCACTAACATGGTTGATTTCTTTTTTTTGAAGATTCATCCCCTCCGATTGGCGCCCTCCCATTTGGGTTCGTGTCCTTCCTGCTCTCGAGAACATCATCTATGGCGCCAACCTTAGCAACATCTTGTCAAAAAACACCAATGCATTCTTGGATGTTCTTGCATGGCTTCCTTATGGCGTTATTCACTTTGGCGCACCGGTTGTCTGTTCCGTCGTCATGTTTATCTTCGCCGCTCCCGGAACCCTCCCTGTCTTTGCTCGCAGTTTTGGTTACATGAACATCATTGGCGTCGCCATCCAATTGATGTTCCCGTGCTCTCCACCTTGTGGGTCTTTATCTTATTTGATGGCATGTTTGGTTGCGTATGCTAAACTTTGAGAACAGGGTATGAGAACCTTCACGGGTTGGCTCCTGCCAATTACTCGATGCCAGGATCACCGGCGGGTCTTGCTCGTATTGATAAGTTGTTTGGCTGGAATACTTACACCTCCACCTTTACTGCTGCTCCGTTGGTCTTTGGTGCCATGCCATCCCTACACGCCGGCTGTGCAACCATCGAGGCTTTGTTCATGGGGCATGTTTTCCCTCGTGGCAAATGGCTTTTCTACACTTATATCCTCTGGATTTGGTGGGCCACACTCTACCTCCAACACCACTATGCCGTGGACCTCATTGCAGGCAGTTTCCGTGAGTTCTGGGCACTCTCACTTTTTTTGCCCAAATTAATTGTTGTTTAGTGGCCACTTGCACCTTCTATGTTGCAAAAACTAAGTTCCTCGCGAGGCTCCAACCCGACAAGGAATTCCGATGGGACTACGACTTTTTGGAGATCGGCAATGGCCACTCGCCCGACTACGCCTTTGGTATGTCTGATTTCAATGGTGATTACCATTCTGAGGATGATGAATGGACCACTGGCTCCTCGTCCTCGGTCTCTTCTGGATGCCGAAGCCCTGTTGAGGACACGCAATCTGTGTGGGAATCCGGCAGTGAGACACTCGCTGGTCACTCGGATACCGAGGGAATTGATGTGGTTATCGATGATCGTCGATAGTCGCAGCGCACAAGATCCATATTCAACTTGAGACATTTATGATCGCCATCGCATGTCTACCTAAAGCGAGGGCGTTCGGTAACGAGTATGCATTGTGATCATTGTGATCAGCGCTGGATCGTGGCCGATTTCGCTTGATGGCCGGGTGGTTGTTTCTTTCTTTCTTTTCTCTTTTCTTTGCTTTTTTTCCTTTTTTCCTTTGTACTTTATGATTACGGCGATCATGGCATGGTGTTTGATCTTATTTACTCTTTTTTTTCCCCCTTCATACTCCCCATTTTTGGACAGCATTTAATGATTCAACCGTACATATACGACAACCAGCATGGGCAGATAATATTGTGGTTTACGACCTGGGGCATAAATAATGGGTTTCATCTTCACTTCTGTTTTTCTTTCAAAGAGAGGTGTAATGTGTATTGCGGGGCCATGTTGTCTCCTGCGGTTTCTGCAGAAGCAACCGGTCCCTGTTTTCTGATACCATTGGCGACATATCTTTCTCGGGTCTAATCTTTTCACTTGTTTTTCTCGCCCGTTCATTCTGTTGCCTTTTGGTATCGAGTGTGGTTGTGAAGGCTTTTCATACTGGGAAGTTACTAATGCCTAATGATGCAGGGGACTGACTTTTTTTTTTTTCCCTCTTCAGTGCTCCCTGCGCTACTTCTCTGTTTGGGCTCGATTTTAATACCTTTTTTTTCTTCTTTTTTCCCTTTGCTCTGCTTGTCAATACTTTAGTGGCAGTGGGCTTTATTTCTGGTGTAATCTTTCCTTTCGCTTCTTACTTTCGCTTTTCTTTCAGGTTTTGGCTGAGGGAGTCTCTTAGACCGGCGTTCATCTGTTCGTTCGTTAAGTATTCTGCTACTGGGATAAATCCGGCTTGTTGAGAAGGGGAGGTGTGGTGGCTTGGCGTAGGGAATAGCGGTTGGTGTTGCGGGAGGAGGAGGGAAATGCTGGAAGTGGGATAGTGGAGAGGGGGAGGAGAGAGGTTGGCGGAGGGTTGGGAGGTGACTTGCTTGGAGATGGGGTGCGCTCGGGTTAGTCGCTGGCTGTGAGTGGCGGTGCGATTGCTCTTGTGAATAGCTCTTGTGCCATTGATATGGGATATACCTTTGTTCTGCATGACGGGATTCTTGGAGCAAATATGGCTGGCTAGTGTTTACGGCAATTTAATGTTCATCTAATGTGGTGTGGTGATTTCGGTGAGATGAAGCAGGCAAGCTATTAGACTATGCGTTCGTGAGGTACCATACCGATATGGTTGTCTCGGTGCTAATATACGGTATCATACCGATACAGACGGCGCTATGTCCACTTGGCTCCCAATGCGCTCCCTGTCCACCACGTGCCCCAAATCCTAGCGTGCAACCGGCATGCAACCGCATGAACCAAACAAACAATCGATCGGTCAACAGATCTATCGACAAACCCTTGCCCCCCCACAAGTCTGGAATTACTGTACATCACCGCAATAATCGCCGATTTCATCCCACCAGCTTCACTAAATTTACCCTCCCCC
>PYWC01000054.1:1238420-1279361 GCA_003182015.1 Tuber magnatum
AGCGGGATGCCGCGGGGGTTGGTTTGCGGGTCGGTGCTGGTGGGTCCCGGGTTAGCCGTGGGGAGGAGATGAGCAGATTGGAGGGGGGGAGGGGGGCAGTACCTGGCCGACATTGTGTAGAGGGGGGGTAGCGTTGGGTGGTGTTGGGTTGTGTTTATGAAGTTGGTGATACTGTAGTATCGCTTCGCGGGATGCTTGCGTGCTTGGTGGGATGGGCTGAAGGGTTGTGCCAAGATTTTTATGGTGGGGTAAATTGCCCTCACGGCACTTTTGCTTTCAACCCTTTGCCACTACCGCACAGCCTTTGCATCCCGAGTGCTATGATATCATACCTCACTTTTCACACTCTGCTCCTATAACATACAGTAGCTATGATACCACGTCTCAACAATTATTCCACTATCCCCACCCATCTCAGATGATTTTTCGGTATTCACTTATTTATTTTGTCTTTCAACGAACCCCCCGCGGCTCACTGCACAAAAACCTAGCCCTACCCATCCACGAACGCGACCCTCTACCCGATAAGGCTGGGCTGTCGGTCGGGTGCGGCTCTGATCTGACAATCGGGTCTCTACAGGGATATATTGGCGAAAGGATAGAGTCTTGGCTTGATAACGTCATTGGCCTGATGATGCTTACAGTTATTCTTTCCCCTTCTTTTATATATATATATATGTGTGTGTTGGTTGTTGTTTTTCTTTGAGTTGGAGTTTACTTGAGCACTCCTGATAAAATGTGGGTATGGGGATGGACGAGAGAGAGAGTGTGTGTGTGCATGGTGGAGGTATTGCACGTGCATTTTGGGGTCGTGCTTAACGTACCAGTACCGGTATGGTACTTGAGTATGATACTCTGTCCTGAGGAATGGGTTGGCCGTCTGGTGCGGTGGTCCGCAGTTCACCCACCCACTCAGCTTACGGTGAGTTTTGCTCTATCTCGAAAGCCTCGATCATGTATTTATGACGTGTTGGCTATGTCCCATCTAATCGCAAGTACAGGACATGTTGTTCAGTTCCGGTATGGAAAACGAGGAAACATGTCCCAAACAGTATGATACTGTAAGTTAGACGGCTGATGGGAAGCGGGAAACGAACACTGTTGACCTCGTTTCATCCATCCCGTGCGGGTCTTGGAGAAAATGCATATTCCCGCCAGAGGTCGACTTTGGGTATCATACCGGTGGGCAAGATTTTGGAAAATTGCTGATAATTGACGACGGAAAGCTTGGGTGGCAGATATGTGACGGGTATAGTACCAGTAATAGACCTTACTGAACCGGAAGATAAAGCCAGGATCGACTACGGGAAAAAGTCATCCTTCAATTAGTCCAACTTGATGGCGGTTAATGATCTTGGCCTACCGTGCATGATTTCCCATTATGTGAGAGAGACTCATATGATCCCCATCTCCTTGTTTTGTAGACTATACGGTGGTCTAGTGCTGTGCTTACCGGTACTGTACAGTAATTCTCTGCCCGTCAGCACAGATAAAGCACGGCAGCCACACACAGCCCCTCCGGGGAACTGGGGACAGGGGAAGTATTTACGCTGCTACCGCAATCTTCCACAGCTGAACCTCGGGGTAACTTGATCAGTGTCTCCAGTGAGAGAACTGTGGAGTTGCGACTAGATTTCTTGGCGTTGAAATCCTCCGATGGCTTATGTCTCCGTCGGATTATTATCAGCTTCAGAGGTCCTTCCCGTAGGAATGTTGTATGGTGAAGGGGAAATGGAACGATTGTATTTCGGGTGTTTAGTTGTGTAATCTCTATGTCTGGGAAGCCCATTCATTTTTTTACATTCGATTAAGCTTATGATACCATGATATATCTGCGTTGATAATTTCTCCCCAACTCGAAGTGTCGAAAAACACCGAGTGACAACCATGATCCAGCGCCAAGTCGGGGAACTATTAAGTTAGTCTCCCCTATGATGTCCCACACAGCCAGACACCTCCCCTCAACAGTGTCCATTGCCGTTCGCCCCCGATTGCAAAACGCCTACCGCCCACTCGTGCACTTTTCACGGACACGACCGAGCTCCACTTCTGCCGCGACTGCGGCGGCGGCAAAGGCACACGATGATGGTAGCACCGGCGGTGGGGAGCATAAAGTTCTCGATCCGGAATTCGTGAATGCTCCGCTGTCAACGTTACCGGCGGCGCTGGAACTGCCGCAGAAGGCACCGGGAGACTCGACCTTCCCGCATTTGATCAAGACGGGGAAGGCTTATGTTCGTTCTCCCTTCCACCCCTCGCACAGGAGAGGATATCGACGGTTTACAATAGCTAATTGAGCGGCGGGGGAATAGCTGGTGTTTTACAAGACCGGGTTGAAGAATGTATACAAGAACTTTATCGCTACACGCCCGATTCAGAGCCGGATTGACAAGAAGGGGAGTATCACGGACTTGGTCGAGGCCGGGGAAATTACTCGGAGGGAGTTTCAATTGGTTATGTTTGCTTCACCCCTTCCTTCTCTATCTCCTCCGCGTAGGGTAAAACGTTGACTGTGATTCCATAGGCGCAACCGCCACGACTCGCGCCGGATCCCCGTATTCGGCCTGATTTTCATGGTATTCGGCGAGTTGTCCCCATTCGTGCTACCATTTATTTCCGGCATCGTGCCCTTCAATTGCCGAATCCCGCGACAGATCCATGGTGACAGAACAAAGCTGGAGGAACGCCGGGCAGCGTCGTTCAGGAACTTGCCCAAGAGTCGCGATCTTCTAGAGTTGGCACGGGAGAAGAGGAGTGTCCGGGACCTCACGTCCAATGAAGTCCTGCACTGCTCCACAGTGCTGGGCTTGCACTCCGCAAAGTGGCCATTAGTGCTGTACCCGTTCTTGCCACCGACGATGTGGTTGAGGTTCAAGTTGTGGAGGAGACTGATGTACTTGGACTTAGACGATATACTCCTTGCCCGGGGCGGTGGACCGGGGATGTTGGATAGCGGGGAAGAATTGAAGATGGCGGCGGTGGATAGAGGATTGTGAGTTCACGATGCCCAAAATTTCCCCGCTGAATGAAAAGGTGGGAGGGGTAATGACCAAGACGCTGAATTTATTTGTTTTTGGTTTGATGTAGCAACACTTTACAAAAAACCGAAGCCCGCCTTCGAGAGGAACTTAAACTCTGGCTTAAAGCTAAAGAAACCGCTGGAGGAATGACGCCAGCTTTATGGCTAACAAGGTACGCGAATAATTTCGACTCTCCATGTCGGAAAGCAGAAAAAAAGAGAGGGGGAAAAAAATACACTCCCATACATCTCGAAACAAAAAGCTAACTTTTCCCTCCCCAAACACAGACCAACTGAATGGCGCAATTCCTCCTCCCCATAATCATCTCCACCTCCCCCTTCACAAACAACCCCACCCTCACAGCACACTCCAACCCCCAGAAAACCACACTAGGTGGATATCTCTCCCCCCTTCCTCCAGAGGGGGAAAACCCCAAATGTCAGATAGAATAAAACTTAGACCAACTCCACTAAGAAAGGTATATATAAACCGGGTCACGGAGAAGCATATTTATTTATTCTACAAAAAAAGAAAAACACGCCAGAAACAATCTCATGACGGGGGCGGACAGCGTACAATGTTCAAATTTGAACAAAACTCGGTGGTCACCTACCCCTGCTACAAGAAGGAAGTAGGAAGGAAGGAAAAGCCGATATATTATAGTGTGCGTATGGTATGTAACTATCCGAACCAGATACGGCACGCCGCCCCCCCCATTTGCAGCCGCCCGAGAGACAGCATGTAGAGTAGATAGCGTAAAAGGTAATGATAAAACCTAAATATACCAGCAAGCGAGCAAGCGAATTCAAACCCGCCCGCATAAACTAAAGCAGAGCATAGAGTATCTATATGCAAAAAAATAAAAAACAAGACAAACCTCCCAGCCAACAAAAGAAAAAGCTAAAAACTATAATAAAAAAAAACTCATCGAATCATCCGAGTTCTGTACTGTACAGTACTACGAGTCAAGTCATGATACTATACTGTACTGTACTGTACTGTACTGTACTGTAAAAATGATACCCCCCGACAGCAGTGATAACGAGGAGGGGAGAAAAAGAGAAAAAGGAAAGAAAGAAAGAACCCCCCAAAAGTTAAAGTTGAATTGTGGAGAAACCCCTGTGTTCGTTTTGCCGCCCTTCTGTTGACAAGGGACCAGGGGTAACGTGGAAAGCTATACCGTAGGGGAATAGAAAGCTAGAAATGTGGAGAGGAATCCAGCGATTAAAAGCGAGCAAGTGAGATACCACGGGTAAAGGAAGAGAAAGGAAAAAGAGAAGAAAAGCGAGAAAAAGAAAAAGAAAAAGAAAAAGAAAAGAATCCCAACACCGGGGGGTTTTTTTTCCTATAGTTCCGGACCCTCTTTGATTATTTACAGTTGAGGCAGGGGAGATAGGTGGCCCGAAAGATGAAAGAAAAGAAATTGAGTAAAGTGCATAGGTAGGTGACCATGTAAATCGTTCAATGCCCATCGGAAAAGAAAAGGGGGAAAAGAAGAAAAAAAGTAATAATAAGGAAAGAGGGAGGGAAAGAAATTCCAACTCAAGCTAAAGCTAAAGGACTAATTTTATTAATTCGATAGAGAAGGAGTAGAGTAGTAGAGCAACAAAATAGGAAAAATTGAAATTTTGATAAAGAAGAAAAGAAAAGAAAAGAAACCAGCCATGGTTAGGATTTCGACCTTTTTATCCCTCGGGGCCTCTAACACTTCAAAAACCGCGGGGAAATACAAACCATAACGTGGGTACGAGGGAAAGACATAAAGTATAAGTGTGTGGAGAAGAGTTGAAAAGAAGGGGAAATCAAAACTCCAAGAAAACCCACAAGGGAAAGAGTAATAATAAAAAAATAGTGAAAGAAAGACTTGTAGTAGCTAGCCTTGCTTCCACTTCGCCAATGTCTCCATGATGTTTTGCATTTGGCCCGGTGGGGGCTGCTGCTGAGGTGTTGGGTGGGTAGGGGTGGGGTGGGATGCTTGGGCAGGACTGTGGGTCTGGCCGGCAAATAGAGCGGCCAGTCCAGCCGGTGCGTTTGATCCGTACCCAGTGTTGACACCGAGCTGAGGGGGAGCGTTGTATGGTTGGGGGGTGGTAACCTGTCCCAGGTTAGAGGTTGCTTGTGCCAGTAAGGCTGCGAGATCCGGGGCCAGAGAGGGAGGCTGCTGCGGTGGTGGTTGCTGGCCCATATGATTCTGCTGCAAACCCTGATGCTGAGCCTGAGCTTGAAGACCGGTCAATAACCGATTGAGAGTCCCAGGGTCCATCGAACTCAACAGACTCCCAAGCTGTGCGAAAGGTTGTTGAGGCATGTATGCGTATGGCATAGTGGAAACTTGAGGCTGAGCGGCTGCCTGCTTTGCTCTAATCACCAACTCGGCACCGATTGCAGGTTCAATGTTATCGTAACCTATTTATTGTTCATCAGCCCTAGTCGTTATCACTTAAAGAGGTCCCGTGGATTCGGGGGGACAAACGGTCGTAACCAGCCTCTGCAGAACCGTGTCTATTGAAAACCTGCAGAGAAATGGAGCTTTCCCTCTGTTTCTGGCCATCCAAGAAGACAATTGCTTGAACTCCCTCGAGGATCTGTTGCTTTATGACAGAATCGAGAGGCATCCTAGGATGTAGGTACAGCAGATCGTATGTAAGACTGCGCGCTTTAAACGCTTTTTCAACCCACCAGATAAAATTCCTGCAGATATAACGATTAGCTAACAAACCAACATACAACGCTTGGGATAGTAGTAGCAAACCTGTCGAGCTCATCAGTGACAATTGCCTGGACATCAGGAACGTCCTTGGGCTCCCTTCTAGGAGGTAAAGTTTCACCGGGAGGAGAACGGCTACGACCACGATATCTGGGTGGTGGAGGAGAACGTGAACGCGAACGGAGGCTGGGCCGCCAATCATCACGAACTCTGTGTCTTGGCGGTGGGGATCTGCGATTATACTCATAATCACGGTCTCGGGCATCTCGTCTGAAACTACGGTCATTGAAATCACCACGGCCCCCACGAAAATTACCTCTCCCCCTGGGAGAAACTGGCCGACCGTAATCGGGAGAACGAGAGCGACGACTCCCACGTTGGGAATCAGCACTTGGGGCCGGACGTGTGTTTCTCTGTGGTTTTGAAACCTCGAGGTCTACAACTCATGTCACGTGGCCAAATTAGTAAATGGAAAATTTCTATAGAGGACAGAATCCTCTTGGGAGAGAAAGCAGGCTGGATATCATACGCATTTTACGTCCTCTCACCGTTGAACCCTGTTCGTGACGGAGGGCCGCTGCACAAGAGGATATATCGAGAAACTGGACAAACCCGTACGCTTGCTTGATGGACACTTGTGCTAACCGGCCATGTCGGTGGAATATACGGAACAGATCACGTTTGGTGACTTTCTCTGTGGGCAAATTACCTGCACATTCAAAGTAAGCATTATTGGGCAAATTTTTGTGAAACAATCGCAAAACTGGGCGGTGCATGGGATATCTGCATCGGAGGGTGCGCACCAATGAACAATCGAGAGCCCGCAGGAAATCTATCCCATTGTCCTTGGGTCACATAATCACGCTCATCGGAGAGAAACCTCTCATACTCATCCTCTTCGTCTGCTGTAAAAGGACGGGATTCCTCCTCATTGTCATCAGTTTCGGTTGGAGAGCCTGGTACGGCGGATTGACGATGTTGGTTAAAGTTTGGAGGCAACGGTAGAGATGCGGGATAACCGGCCGGGTGGCTTGAATGCACTGCACCTGTATTACTGGAACCAGCAAACGTCGCTGGCGGAGCCGGAAGGGGATGTGTCGGTTGGGCATGGGCCTGCGACTGAGCTACCTGAGCAGCCACGGGCGGCTGTGGAAGGGAAGCCGACCTCGGCTGTGAGGGAGGGGTCTGGGCAGTGGGAGCTGCTGGCGGCGTCTGAGTGCCTGGCAAGGACACTGGGTGTTGAGAAACGGTGGGTGACAAACTTGTCAACAGAGCCTGTAGGTCGACATCCGTCGGGACGCTGCGGTTGTTCTGGACAATCTCGGTGGGCGCAGGAGCCTTATGCTGCGGTTGTGGTTGCTGGCCCATATGATTCTGCTGCAAACCCTGATGCTGAGCCTGAGCTTGAAGACCGGTCAATAACCGATTGAGAGTCCCAGGGTCCATCGAACTCAACAGANTTGGCTGCTCCATAAAGGTGGTAGCGGCGGTTTCCGGGTCGTAGTCAAGTTCAACACTGGTGTTGGAGGTTTCGGGCCCGGGGGCATGGTCCTCCTGTGCGTCGAGAGCATAGTCCATTTGATTGTTGAGGACTGGGATAGAAACGGTCTCAGCTACGTGAACTGGATGGGGTGAGATTGGAGAGAGCAGTGCCCTCTTTTCAATACGATCAACGGGGGAATCAGTGTTTGTCTGGGTATTGGTAGCAGAGCCGGCTTGGTTTTCAGAATTTTGTGTATCTTGCTTATTCATTTTTCATCGAGGGAAACGGAGTAGGGTAGTAAAATTGATAGGGAATCAGACAGGGCAACACGGCAAGAGGGCCGGGGAGAGGAGAGATTCCGGAGGAGTGGGGAAGGGGTGAAAAAAAAGGGAGGGAGTAATGATGGCGTCCTGGGTGGAAGCGGTGGTAATGGTGGCGGATGTGGAAGATGTTAGGGTGTGTTGAGTTGAGGCGATGGTGGAGGCGGCGGTTAGTGGTGGTAACAAGAAATACCAGTAATGGAGATGATGAAAGTTATGATTTGATTGATTGGGGTTGGGGTTGGGTTTGGGACTGGGGTTTGGCGTTAAGGGTTGGGGAGGGGAGGAGGGGGTTGAGTGTTAAACACGGGAGATTTGCGTGAAGTGCAGGCAAAAGAGAAAAGAGAGAGGTCTGTAAATATGCTTGCTCGCTGTATTGTGTGCTAGAACGTGGAGGGAGGAAGGGGAGAAGGTTGAGGATGGAAGGAAAGCGTGAGGAAAAGGAACAAGTGTTTGAGCGGGAGGGGAGGGAGGGAAAATGAAGAATTGGAGGGAGGAAACGAGATGGATGAGAAGATGGCTGCTGCTTCCTTGGGACGGGATTGAATGGGGTTGGGCCTAAGTTTTTGACTTTTCGACTGATCTGATGGATTGGAGAGAAGAAGGGTGTGTGGGTGGCAGGGCTCGCAAGGAGCAACGAACAACGAGCGCCGAGAGGAGAACTTCCTCCCTTGGCGGGTTCGGGACCAAAACGGCGGCTGACTCATCAAGGATGGAAAATATGAGTTGACAAGCCACAGAAGTATGATACATATCATCTCTCGCAGTGGGCCAAACGGTTATCATAGTCTATCGGTGCCGTAGAGCCACACAACGTGGAGAAACCCCGAAATAATTCGATAACCTACGGTACCCTTGCACATTATCCGTCAAATCCATTAACACAATAAGTTACCGGTATATCATATCATATTATGATACCTGACGGTTCATAAAGTGTCCGGATGCCTTGGCGCCGAGTTGTCCAAATTTACACCTAAATGCCCCCATCTTGGCGTCGGGACATCTTGATACTTCATGAATTGCCAAGTACCATAACTTATATCATACCAGCAACAGCAACAGAATCATATCATAGTAAAGCTCATTCCGGTAAGGAGCATCAGGGTGACCATTCAATCGAAATTTTCCATGATAAGCCAGCCTACCGGTGCTGAGCGGGAGAAAGAAAATAACTCCCCCGAGCCTCCCGCCTCCGTTCTTGCAGCCACACGCCGAAAAGTCTCATTGCATTCTTCTTCCCTTTTTTTTCTTTTTTTCTTTTCTTCTTCTTCCTTTTCCTTCCTTTTTCCTTGGGGCGTTTTCATGATCCTCGAGTAACTTTATTAAAATACCGGTGCCGGTATTTGGAACAAATTCCCTTCCTCATATTGCGCGGTACGCAACTTAAATTATGATAAGCCCAAGAAGGAAGTCGACACATGCAAATGACTCCAAAAAAATTTCCCCCCAGCTTACTTAATCCAATGCCGCGAACTCAAAACCTCTAGTCTATCATATCATACCTGTATCATACTGTACAGCATCATACAAGTAATACTACTCGTAGTACCAGTGCAGGGTGTCGTGCGTATGATTATGATAATTTATGCCCCAGCGCGAGTACAGTATCATACAGTACAGTACAAAGTGCGGCACTCGTGTCGTTCCCCAGACTGCCCAGTGGTGCCGACCTTTTTCATGTTCCCCCGAGTAATTTACATCACCGATAAGTCTCCTCCGCTAAGAAGGGGGGTCCCGCCCGCACTTAAATCGGGACCAAAGGATCCGCCAAGTCTGCCGAGCGCCTCCTCCGTCAGTGGAATGCTGGACATTTTACTAAACGGAAGCGCAACATCTTCGTGTCCGGGGTGGGTTGGAGTCTTGGAGGAAGGACAACCTCTTTTGTTCAGGGGGCTCTAAATATCTCTTCTCCCCGGTACGGTACGGTACTGGCAGCCAGTGAGCGAGTCCAAGACCTTCTCACTGCCGGTGCCTGTACTTTACACTTCTCTAACCCTCCAAATCACACCCCTCGGACCTCTATTTAGTCCCCTCCATCCCCCTCCCTCCTCCACACTGCGGCCGCCACCGCTACCATCTCGCATCCTCGTTACTCTGCTGTTTTCCGTCATTCCTTAATTCTGCTTTTGCTCGCACTCTAATCATGCCAAAGGATAAGGATGGGACCGTTTTGGTCTCGGTAAGTGCGCCTTGCCTGATTCGAACTCTGCCTACAGCCCGCGAAGATTGGTTGATTAGGAATAGGCCTTACTGACTCTATTGTAGATGTCCGGGAAGTGGGTTTCCCACACTCACACAGTAACTGCCTATTGTCAGTCGTCGTGTGCGCCGTCCGTTAGGATCGATCGCTAATCACTTTTTGTTTGTTTACGTAGGCGGATTCCTGGGCGCGTTGATCGTGGGAATGTAAGGCAATCCCGTCCAATATAGCCCTCAACGTTCAGAAAATTCTCAACGGCTAAAACTCTTCACCCAGGTCACTCCACTTTCACAAAATTGTTCGGAACGAGCATTATGTGAGTTCCCGCTTGAGTTATCCCCGCCATTGCTGCTCCCCTACCTCAGCCTTTCGGCTCGGGCCTCCCCTGTGGCTTTTGTCAGTTACCGAATAATAAGTATTGGGGTGGCCGATCGTTACCTTCCAACAAACAGGGTTATCCGGACGAATGGTTTCCATCAGTGTCAGCTACAATTGGCGACAGATATCCCGAACGTTCGCTGTTTCAGCTCTTCATCTGCTTAACATCTGGTCCCCGTTTCGCCCTCATTTTCTTATGGTTCCTTCTTACCGCACGCGCTGGTGCTTTTGCCCCAAAGTTTGTGGCCACCGTTGGCCTCATCCGTTCGCTACTTTGCGGAGGCTGGGTATATATTACCTCTACCGACGACCATGACTATCACGATATCTTCATGATTTCTTACCTCGTCTTCACCCTCCCTTGGACTCTCGGCTGTCTCGCTTTGTCCCCAATGAATCGTACGGCAATCAGGTATAGAAAACTGCTTGCTGGTCTTTTCTTTGGTACCCTTGTACCACTGATTTATTTCTTTATCCAGCACAAGGTCCACAAGGTTGCCGGAGGTAAGCGAGTGGCGCGATTGCAACACGGTTGGCGAGTCCCAATTAACAGAGACTAACCGTTGCAATAGCTTACACTATTTACGCTTTCTTTGAATGGTCTCTCATCTTATTCGATGTTGGTTTTGATGCTGTTACTGCCCTAGATTTTGAAGGATTCGAATTTAGAGTTGTAGATGTCAAGGGTGTCAGCAAAGGGTATGTTCAGTGGCTCCCGCTGTAGATAAATTATATATCTGCTGCACTTCAATATAAAAGATACCCCATATCAAATGCTAAGCGAGAGATTTATTCTAAACAAAATATTTTGGCAGAAAAAATGTGGCGCTTTCCGACGCAGTTCTCGAAAAATCAAAGTAGGTCTCGGCCCTCCCGAGTTTCGGAGGATTCATGGAGAGTCATCTTCTGACATGGAATCAAGGATGGATAAGAAGCATACCCCACAACAGTTCTTAACTGAAACTTACTCGTGGAACGATATGCTCGATGCTCTCGCCGATGTGTACAGTGGGGTAAGCGTTGGGATAACCCCTTCATTTGTCCATTCATATCAGGTAGCTGACATGCAGTGATAGTTCATGTTTTGGTCCATCTTGACATCGCTCGGAGTGACCATTTGGTGTAAGTCATAAGTAAATCGATACAACTTTGGGACAAAAAAAAAGGCTTACAAAGGCCAGATTTTCCGCTTTGGCATATGGGTATCTCGGGTTACGAGGTGCTTGTCATGGCCACAGTATCACCATTTTTACTAGGCATCGGCTCAATCCGCAGAATAGTAGTTAACCACTCTCGCTACGTCTATCTGCTGTCCCTCTTTGGCCTCACAGCATTCACATCCAAAGTACCGGAAACCCGTCTTTTCTCTGTTGCGGCCGGCGTTTGGTTTACAACTCTCGCATGGACAGGCAGCTTCTTTGCCGAAAGGGCACAACCTGGAAGATTGGAGGCGAAGGTTTCCGCACTTTCACTCGGGCTGATCGCATCCAGTGTTGCAAAATTTGCCTGCCGCAGCAATAATCCTATATGGCCCATTATGAATACCGCGAACGGTGGATGGAATAAGACTGGGCTTGTTCTCGCTGTGTTGGCGGTTCTCCGTTCAACCAGAAAAGGACCAGTTGGCGAACTTCCATTGCCCCCCCCTAACAAGAGCGGGTCCTCGATTTTACCGGCTATCGGATTGGGTGGGCTTCTCTTTGGCCTCCATTCACTGTTGTCCGATTCCAGCACCATGATCACTTGGGTTTGGGATGGATACCCAGTCAAAGGACCCCTTGCTGTCCCTCATGGCGCATATGCCCTGGCTGCGATGGGAGCAGGTTTCTTAATCGGTCTCTTGCGCGAGGATCTGGCAAGGACATGGACATTCTATGGCGTCGGTTGCACTGCAGCTGCGATTTTCTATCGCAATTCCGGATGGATTGGATATTATGGCGCATTGGTGCTGGCTTTGTATCTGATGGCTCTAGTTCCTTCATTCATTCAGTCAGCAATCAAACACAGCCCCGGGAAAACCTTTGGCTTATCGTTCTTGATTTACAATGTATTCGTTTTGGCACATGTCTGGGTTGTCGCCTATGCTTTTGTCCCCGGCGGTCCTCTACTCCGCGAGAGGACGGACCTTGTCATGACTGTTACGATGTTGGCAATCGGTGTTGGCATTTTCGCGACTACGAGACACGGGCCAAAGAGTGCCAGGGAGTTGAGGGCAGAAGACTTCCCAAGCAGAAGACGCTTCAGATCATACGCTGTCTATTCCCTCGTTGGTCTGGAGCTCTTCGCAGCATCGATCGCATACATGCGTTTCCCATCCTTCGACTACCAACCATACCACGAAGGAGAAAAGGTTCTAACCGCCGGTATATGGACAGTCCACTTTGCGCTCGACAACGATATGTGGAGTAGCGAGAGGCGGATGAGAGATGTTATCAAGGAATTGGAGGTCGACGTTATTGGTCTCCTTGAATCGGACTTGCAAAGGATTATCATGGGTAACCGTGACATGACGCAATTTCTTGCGGAGGATCTCGGAATGTATGCAGACTTTGGCCCTGGGCCAAACAAGCACACATGGGGAGCTGCCCTTCTCTCCAAATTCCCCATCGTCAACTCCACACATCATCTCCTTCCTTCACCGGCGGGCGAGCTTGCACCCGCTATCCTTGCGACACTAGATATGTACGGAGAGATGGTAGACGTCCTAGTTTTTCATAGTGGCCAGGAGGAGGATGCGCTTGACAGGAAATTGCAGAGTGAGGGTATCGCAAAGCTTATGGGCGACAGCCCAAGGCCGTTGATCCTGCTAAGTTATCTCGTCACAAAGCCCAAGCAGGGTAATTACAACACATATGTCAGCGAGGCGAGCAGGATGAAGGACATCGATAGCAGCGATTGGGATAGATGGTGCGAATACATCCTATATAGGGGATTGAAGCGAATCGGATACGCTAGAGTCTCGAGGAGTACGATCACAGACACCGAGATCCAGGTAGGGGCCCGCTCGATCGTGTTCTGGCATTGGCATGGCTAATCATCTCTAATGTAGTTGGGCAAATTCGTCATTGGAGAACCGGAGGGTACCGATGAAATAATACCCGAGAGCGAGGTCCCGGTGGGGTACAGGTTCCCAGATATGTTCAAAGGACAAGGTGTCCGAGGTCACAAATACCATGTATTCAATGAGCCACGGTGAGAACGATTGCCCCCACCTCGATTTACAACCTAGAAGGCTAACGGACTCAATGCAGTTACTACCGATAATCATAATAGACACCACCATCTTTGGGCAGATACTTTCCTGCCCAGGTCTAACCTATTCTTAACCTCGATCTTCACACCCGTTAATTGGGGTTTTCTCCTTCACCGCGCATTTTTGCACATTTGCTTTCTGTATCATGACACTCTGGGGGTTGTAGGATGGTATCGGTTGGCGGCTTGAGATACACATTCTAAATACCTGGTTTTGGGGGAGTTGGGACGGATAAAAGGATTGGTTGCTGGCTGGTTAGCTGGCTGGGTTTTGGGGGGGGGNCCTTGGGATTTTCGGAAATGCAAGATCGACTTCTAGCAGCTGTTGTGGCGACCGTCAAAACCTCCTCCGGTCTCGCTGCCCAAGATGTGGACTTCCATAGAACGTCCAATTCTGAGTTTGGGCCTTCCCTGGACGACTGCAATGAGCGAATACTTGCCATCACGAATAGATTGTTGGCTAGCGCGACGTGTGGGTCTGATATCTCGGTGCTGGAATTGAAGGAGGCGGATGACGTCGAGAATAACTGGATGAAGATCGTGGAGGTTATTGATGATCTGTTGGAGAGAGCGGTATGTGAGCGGCATTTTCTATGACTGTGCCAAGAATTCTAATAGTGTGTTTGTGTTTAGGACACCTGCCTGGACGAATATACTGGCGCCATTAAGGAGAAGAATCCGGTGCCATTTCCGGATGCCCGAGCGCCTGAGATGGTATGCTGTATCGGGGTGAGACGGTGTTTGGGTAGTAGGATCGTACGCTGACTCTGATCATTGGTTTGACTAAGGTGCCCAACCCAAGCCGCCCTTCGAGGAGATCGATACAGAAAAGCGCAAACATTCCAAAGCCACAATTACTGTTCAAAGAGAAAATCGACAATTTCGATCATACACCGTGGAAACCACGTTTAACTTCCAAACCACATGCTGTGAAGCCGCTCAGCGAGAGCATTTATTTGTTCAAGAACGAACTGGGGATCAATGAGTATTTATCCAAGAGAGAACGTAAACGGGAAAAACGGCGTCTAATCAAGAGGCCTAGGTACGCGCATCCATACCAAACGGAAATTGAGTCGATGCAGTACCCCAAAGAGGTCTACAGTTGGATGGAGCCAATACCCTCCAGGGACTGGGACGAGATTCCTCCAACCTGGGTGGACACCCCGGAGGCGCTTCAGGAGATGATAAAAGACATGCGAAGATGTACCGAGATCGCCATAGACCTAGAGCATCATGGTACTCGTACTTATGTTGGTCTGACATGCCTGATGCAGCTGAGTACCCGAGATGACGATTACATTGTGGACACATTAAAGCTCCGTGGGCAGCTTGAGCCGCTGAACGAAATCTTCGCGAATCCTAGAGTTATCAAGGTTTGCTTTTCATTTTTTTTTCAGAACACCGGTGGCTGTTGTGGGTGCGTTCGTTGACTAAAAAATTCAGGTTCTACACGGCGCTTTTATGGATATAATATGGCTGCAGCGTGATCTTGGGCTTTACATAGTTGGTTTATTCGATACCTTCCATGCCGCCCAGGCGTTGGGATTTGCTCGCTTCAGTCTTGCCCACGTTCTGAAGAAGTATGTCGACTTTGATGCTGATAAGATATACCAGATGGCGGATTGGAGGATGAGGTATGCTATAAGATTCTCTCTCCTTTCCCTGTCGTCCACTTACGGGTGCGGGCAATAGGCCACTGCCTAAAGAGATGTTGGATTACGCCCGCTCGGATACCCATTACCTACTCTACTGCTTCGACTGCATGCGAAATTCTCTTGTGGAGAAATCGCGGGGTGATGTCGAGCACGTCTTGCAAAAATCGAAGGAGACCGCGCTCCGACGCTATATCCGAGACATCTATGACGCGGTAACCGGAGAAGGGACTTTCGGATGGGCATCACAGATTGGCGGGTTCGGGCTCGGTCGCACACAAGAGTTTGTGTTTAAGGCAGTTCATGCCTGGCGCGATAAGGTGGCTAGAGAAGAGGATGAAAGCCCGACATTTGTTTGCTCACGGAGCACTCTGGGAACTCTCTCTACTGTAATACCGTCCGATTATGAGGGAGTCACCAAGTGCATTCCTCACGCCAATTATCTTGCAAAGAGGAGAATTGGTGAAATCGTGGAAGCGATCAAAGGGGCACTGGAGCAAGCAGGTCGAGCCGATGAAGCAGCAGAAGCAGAGACAGCGACAACAACGGCGATACCGGGCGCTAGTGAGGCAGCCGTGAATATCTTCGGAGATGCTGTCGTTGCCGAAGCCAGGTCCGCCGCTTCCTCCAAGTTCTGGGGCA
The DNA here is from genome assembly GCA_003182015.1 of Tuber magnatum. Lineage (NCBI taxonomy): Eukaryota > Fungi > Ascomycota > Pezizomycetes > Pezizales > Tuberaceae > Tuber > Tuber magnatum. The sequence continues at coordinate 1,254,078 of PYWC01000054.1, forward strand.
ATGTATGCGGAAGCAGCAAGTGGGACGGGGCTGCAGCACTGAAGTCGGCGCTGGGAGAGGAAATTAGATTCGCTATTCCTCTCCCGGAACTGACAGCTGCAGTCTTTGTCTCGGGGGCGCCCTTCGCGCCACCCGCCAACACACGGGGGAGACCAATTGATCCCGGGGCACGTGCGGAGCACCAATACGTGAAGGATCGGGGTAGTACGAAAGAGAAGGAGATTATCGTGGTCAAATCTCTTGGTGGTGGTGGTGCCGGTGGCAGAAAGAGGAAGGCTTCAGAAGTGGAGCAGGAGGAGGGCGATAACGACGACGCGATATCGGACGATCACAACGCCCACTCGCCAAGTTATTCTTCACATGGAGGGAATGGCCAGGAAGGGTCGGAGGGGGAAGAGGAGAGTGATGAGAACGAGGGATCGTTAGGGGTCAATGCTCCAACCCCTCTAGATGGGCTAATAATGGGTGTTAATAACGCGGGGGGTGAGCGCAAGACCAGGAAAAAATCTAGAAATCCCCCTGGGCAGGGGCGACAGGGGGCTAACGCTCCGGCGAGGAGGGCCTCCCTTGTCGACGTTCGCGATGACTCCTTCGAGCCGTTGGATTACTCGAAAGCTCCTTCTGTCCTACATGGCGAGAAGCGCAGTGAGGACAAGCAGGGCACAGATGGTCGCAAGAAACCTTCCGGATCCAAGAAATTCGAACCGTATTCCAAATTCGGGGAGGGTCCGAAGGGCGTGCGTAGGAGCCAGCAGGAGAAGGCAGGGAAATCGCTGACTTTCAAGAACTAGATCATGGGCAGTTATTTTTTTCTTTTCTTTTTTTTTTTTTTTGCTCCTCCCTGTTTTTCTTGTTATCATATAATATCAGCCTCTACTTTAGTGTGGGGGTAGGTAGTACTTAGAGTGGGGGAGGGGGAGGGTTATTGAAGGGACTTGGGAAAAATGGAAGCGGTTAGATCACGGGGTTGACGGATTGGCTTTTACTTACAGTACGGTACTCAGTACCGGCAGTTACTTTTTTTTTTCTTTTCCGCTGAATGTATAACCTGTAAGTTGCCGGTACGAAGTGAGAAACGAGCTGGGGAATTTTTTTTTATGTCTATCCCTGTCGTCTTCGGGCCTTTGTAGGGCGATATGATACGATATAATGTATTTGATTATGCGTTGGATCGATTCAATATCAATAGAGCACCCGTGGTTTTCCTTCAAGAAAGGAAGAGGGTTATGACATCTCTTGAGTTAATATTCCTTCCTCAGGTAGCCCATATACAGGTATCAAACAGATACAAGCACAACTACAGTCTCCGCCCGTACTGTACTGGTGCTCGAGTACTCGTACAGTGCCATCGTAAACACAACCACGGTACAGTACCTACCGCGGCTATGCCAAAGTCCGTACCCCCTCGGTCCCATCATCGTCGCCATCATCGTCCGACCTTTCACACCGAACTCATACCCGCCTTCACACGGATTACTGCGGCCCACCACCACCACCACCACCACCACTCGTATGGTACTTGTACAATAGCACGTATAGCCCCTATTACGGTAGGGAGATTCTGCCTCGTCGTACGCATTGTCTCCGTCCATTCCTTTCAGGCTCCGCCGAAGGATTTTATGCAGTTTGGGGGGTGCGGTATGATAGGTATGATACCGTACGGTACCATAGAGTGAGGATAGGGGCTATTAACCCGAACCCATGCAAGGAATTAGGACGGCAAAAAGATCAAACCGTTGGCCTAAAATAGGAAGGTTTGGGGTTCGGTTTTGGTGGGACTAGCCGTTCTCGGCCCGTTTATGGTACCTTTTGATAAGGCTGCATTACTGATCACTCTGCACTGAGTTAACTACAGTCTCAGTTTGCGTGATAACTTAGACTTATCTTCTGCGACTATGATACCATTCACCACACGGTACAAGTACGAGTACAAGCACAGTACTAGCACAGTATCATAATCTACTTGTATTAGTAATCGAATCCTTGCGGTTCCTCGGGCAACACAATGTGCACGATGGAGGAGAAGCTCGCTACGGTATTCACCCTACCGCACCCATTCCTCCATCCATCGCTGTGGCTGGCGGACGTCGGGGTGTACAAGTAACGTGAACCAGGCTCAATATGGATCTCCACCTGCATATTGATTTTACCTATCGGACTGCGGTAGTCTCTGAATGCGACGGAATACAGCTACTCGTAGCCAGCCCATCCAGTGGGTCAGGTGGAGGAGGGGTGCGGTACTGGAACCGCTAAATGGCAGCAATAATAATAATAATATAATAAGGACTCCCTTTATACACTGTGAGTTTGATATACCATACCCGGATGTTTTTCCAACTAAAGCACTCGTACAGCACCCCACCCCGAGTCCCCACGAGTATCTACCGTATACAAGTAATTATGGGGGGCCCACTATTTAATATATTGCAAGTACGGTACGATATGAACGCAACGGTCGACATTGTTGATCCGTTGATCGTTGTTGGGTTGAAGCGCAGGCCGGTATTGGCGGCGTGTGTGCAGGTGATGGGTGTTGAGATCGGGAGTCCCCCCCCCTCCTTCTGTTCCTCTTTTTTTCTTTTTTTTTCCGTCCCTTTCTTTCCACCCCCNGCACATCGGCCGGCGCGTCGAGACCGTTTATGCTGATGGAGGGTAGGGATAGGGTTATGGTTTTTTGTACGTACTGGTTATTTCACGGCGTTAGTTTGTGCCCACCGTGGACGGCGGCGGCGCTGGAGGGGGCATTACTTCCATGACCATGTCCTCCACGCGCTTCCTCAATTCGTCATTGTTGTTGTTGTTGGAGGAGGAGGAGGAGGCGGAGTCGGTGGTGGGGGGTAGGTGGTGGTTTATTTTAGCCCTTGCGGTGCTGGATAGGTTTTCCAGGATGAAGCGGATGTCCTCTGGGGATTGGACTTCGATTTTTCGCATGCGGTTTGGTTCCTATTTTTTTTTTTTTACTTTTTTTTGTTTTTCTTCCTGTTTTGGAGGAATGGGTATAAAGAATTGGGGAGGGGGGGACTTTCTTCCTCCTTTGAAGATTTGTGGTGGGTGGGTGGATTGTGGAGGGGGGAGACGCGTTGAGAAGATGGCGATCGATGGTGGGGTCATGTGGTTTGGCGATGGTAACTCGCCGTCATGGGATATCACTCGGTTTTGATGATTTCTTCGAACATCCTTTTGTGGAATGATATGATAGGTTTACGTCGGGGGAGGGACACCGGTGCTGCATTTAGGAGCCTTGACCTGTATTTTGGAAGACCGGGGCACGCTGGTAGGAGGGTTTCCTATCAGGTAGAGTATATTGAACCGAGTGCTGAATTACCGATAGCCATTATTACTCACACCCGGATGTTATATCACTGCTCGGTGATGCCAGCTTCGAGGTAACTAGCAGAGATGAGACGGAGAAGAGCACGGTATATTATCGCCCGGTCTATGAACACATCTATCGTAGCGCGCCCAAATGTAAAACAGAAAGAAAGAAGTAGAGGTGAAGGAACATCAACGAGCAAAGCCAGTCCCATACCACAAGCACCGGAACACGATGACGTGATGACACATAACTCATAACCCGGGAAGCAGCTTCCCAACAGCAATCACAACACCATACGTATCATATGCCCTCGCCTTCCATACCGTGACGGCGAAAACTTTGGTTGAGAATCGTGACCTCAGGGACACCCATCACTTCAACCCCTTCGCATTATCATTATTCGGCGACGTCTTCCTAGCCTCCTCGATCATGTTATGAATTCCTTTCTGCTTTAAAGCTACCTTTCACACCCCCCCCCCCATCTATTGTCAGCTCATCCATCCATCGAGTGATAGTAAAGACAAAAAAAAAGCACACATTCAAACAATTCTTGTATTCCTTGAAGAGCTCCTCACACTCATCGGTGCTTCCCTCCCCTCGCAAGTACTCTTTTCGATCCCGTTAGTCCCCTCCCCGTTCAGTAGATAAGCTAGGGATCAGCCATACTTTCCGAATACCACTTTATAAAGCAAGTGTCGTAACGCTCCTTCTTCTCGGAACATTCCTGTGATCGATGAGGGGGGGTTGTTAGAAGCTTCCGTGAACTGTCTGTGGCGAATAGATTCTGTGGTGCGTCATTGTCCGTGTAGGGCGGGGCGGACTTACGGGTGCTAGGGACGAGGACATTTGGGGAAGGGGGTTTTTTTATGGCAGGGGGAAAGAGCGTGGGTGGTGCTGGCGGTGGTTTGCGAGATTTGGGAAGGGATGGAAGGGATGCCGGTGGTTGAGGTTGACGTGTATTTATGGAGGGAAGGGAGGAAGAATGTTTTTCCGGGGGTATGGTGAGATGGATCTACTCCACAGTATGATGGTTTAATACCGGTAGGGCTTTTACACTCGAGTGCCGGTATGAGTAGGCCGGTGTGGATGGGTTGTACGAGCACAGTATCATACTCGTACGGTACGGTAGTGGTGGGGGTTTGCTTGTAGGAGAGTTCACCGCGGATCCGTCCCTTCAGTTAGGTGCCGACCATGGATATTGGGGCTGCCGTGCGAATATCCCACCCATCTTGTGCCCATGGATCATAGGTATCATATCATATCGTACCGGTATTGAAGAAAGAGGGAGGGCTCTGTCTGCCCCGCCCTGCCACAATTCCTGTTCCGCTGTAGACCATGCATCTAACCTCGGCACGGTCACGGGTACAAGTACCGGTATGGGTATGAGTGCTGTATCTCAGCGGGAGCGGGCTGTTGAGATTTGATAGCACGCGTTGTGACAGAATACCGGTATATGGTACCTGCATGCTTCCTTCCTATCATCATACCCAGGGCCACACTCTGAGGGCCCAAAGGAAGCATCACACTGCAGGCCTTGTCTTGGAAAATAGTCACTTGGAAATGAAATCGCCAAGACAATTCAATCTGGCTGACATAAGCCATGCAACTTCTGGCCCTTTGGGGTTTAGACTAAATTCTACCTGCATGCGAGCTTTTTCCGAAATCTTTCAACTCAAGCACCCCGAGCAGCCTCTCCCCACTTGTCCATCGCAACCCCCATCACTACGAGCCCACCCCACCCCACCACTGCTGCCAAAATTTTCGGGGGGGAAGTTTGGAGAGCAGCAACGACACAGACAGACCAAAGACCGAAAACGAGGCGCCTTCCGACAACCATGTCGGACTCTCCAGNGGTAAGTTAGGTGGGTATGGTACTGTACAAGTACAGTATTGTACTCTGTAGGCTTGTGGGTCAAGTCGGGTCAAGTGAACCGGGCTTATCCGGGGGGGAGGAGGGAGAAAGGGGAGAAAAAAGAAAATGTGGGGAAAAAGAAAGCAAAAAGAGAAAAAGAGCATGCTGCCCAAGGTGTCAGGAGGGGGGACAGTACCGGTACGGTAGGCAGAAGAAGTGAGAATGGAAGCGCAGAAGCAGCAGGAAGGAAGGAAGGAAGGAGAAGCTTCCTTTTTTCCTCACTCCCTTCTCTTGCTGTAACAGCGTTTGTAAGGTACGGACCCGTATTCTGCTGTTGTAACCACGTACTGTACCGGTATGATACTAAGCTTCTCTTGTCCGTCAGAGGGGTTCCCCTTCCCCCTGTTAGAGCCTCTTGTACCGCACTTACTACTTTGCCTTTGGCTCAATTTCATGGTGTTGTTCGTCTTTTTCCTTCTCGCGAGGCGCTCACTCGATTGTTAGTTCGTCTGTCCCGCTCGGATCGAATTCTTCCCCATTTCATTTCCTCCTCTGTCTGTCTCTCATTCTTTCTGCTCTTTTCCTTCACCCCTACCTTACAGCACTTCCTCACTGCTGAACCCTTTCCAAACAACTGCTCCCCCTCCTCCCCCATTCTCCCATCTACCGGTATCCAACAGCAGAAGGAGAAGTGTTCATCTCTCTCTTTCCATTCTGTTTCTCCTCTGTTTCTCTCCCCCCTCTCCCCTTCCCACATTTGTTTGGCTTGCACTAGCTTCCCTTTTCCTTCCCCCTACCGGTACTTCCCCGCTACCACCCACCCACTCATCTGCCTACTGTGCCTCACTCTGTCCCAGGCCCCTTCCTGGATTAACCAACAGCAAGCAGTCAACCCCCGCCATTCACCCTGTGCATTCTGTGAGAGAAAGAATAATTCGTTCGTTAGTAGAAGCCAAAGACCGAGCCGTTGTCTCGTGCCTTTCTTTGTTTGCCGAAAATCGGTCCTGTCCTGCAGGTACTTGCGCGAACCTTGTCGGAGGGGGTTTTGGCATCTCCCTGCCCACACCCCTCTCCAATAGCCGACACTGGTAGGGAAAAGGTACCACTCGGAACCCCCGCTGGGTGACCCATCCGGCTCCATCTCCACCAATTTCATCCGCTCATTCAGCAGCAAGCAGCAGCAGGAACAGGTTCAGTTAAATTGTGGTTGATAAATCTTTATTCTCTCTCCATTCCCACTCTTGATTGTTTATTATTTATCTATCTTTTTTCTTTTTTCTTCTTTCTGTTTCATCCAGCAGAGGCAGAATAATCCCCGCTCGCGTTTTAATTTCTCTTGTGCCAGCGCCCATTCGCTGCTGGTGCGATCGGTGAATCAGGGTCCTATTGCTGCTGTCCTTTCAGGTCGCATTTCTTCTTTTTCTCCCGCGGCCTTTCTTCACGACAACCAACCTTTTTTCACCCGTAGCTAGGGAAAGGCAAAGTCGTCCCTCTCCCATCTAGTTCGTTAAGCTGCAGCGCAGGCTATCCTCCACATGTCCGTCGCGACAATGCTCGCCCCTTCGGCGAGAAACTCGACCTCGTCGACGTCGTCTAGTTTCGTTCCTGTCACTCGACAGAATACTGTTGGGTCGGATGGCGCGCCCAGGTCGGTAAGAGCCTCGAAGAGGTACTCCGTCACGGCGCTGTACCTCTCGATGTCGGCGCAGGATAAGGATATGGAAATTGAGGATGAGCTTGCGAGAGGTTGGCTTTCCCCTTGCCCTATCCCGTCGTCTCCCTTTTTCAGCTGTGGGCTTAGGGGAGCAACTTGAACTGACCTTTTGAACCTTTCCTCCTCCAGTACAAAAAACACTTCGCGACTTGAAGTCAAGGATTTCCTCGCAGTCGAAAAAGAATTTCGTGCTGGAGAAGGATGTACGGTATTTGGATTCGCGGATAGCTTTGTTAATCCAGAATAGGATGGCTTTGGAGGAGGTTCGTTTAGTTGCTACCCCCTTTATCCTACGGCGAAATATGTTGACCGTGCAAATGTAGCAAAATGAAGTTGCAAGCCATTTCGATGAGTCGTCCGAGCTCCAGGAGGGCACTTTTCCTGATGATCGGAAAACTCAGCAATATGGAAACTTGTTCTTCCTCCTTCAGTCCGAGCCTCGCCATATCGCGGCTCTTTGCCGCCTTGTCAGCATGGCTGAGATTGACTCCCTCCTTCAGACCGTTATGTTTACGATTTATGGGAATCAGTACGAGAGCAGGGAAGAACATTTGCTGCTCACCATGTTCCAGGTTAGTTTGTATTGTGTTTCTGCGGGGAATTATCCGGGGCAGAGCTATGCTAATATCCCGTTTACAGTCTGTATTGTCGGCCCAATTCGATACCACCCCAGAATATTCATCGCTCCTTCGTGCGAACACACCTGTCTCCCGAATGATGACAACCTACACTCGCCGTGGACCCGGACAGAGCTACCTAAAGGTGGTGTTGGCTAAGCAGATTAATAATCTAATCGAGTTGAAGGACCTCAATCTCGAAATCAACCCCCTAAAGGTTTACGAACGGATGGTTAAGAATGTGGAGGAGGATACCGGCACCCTCCCAGCCAACATGCCGAGAAGCGTTTCTGCGGAGGAAGCTGCCGAGAACCTCCAAGTCCAGGCAATTATCGAGCCCCGCTTGACTATGTTGATGGAGCTTGCGAATACCTTTTTGTCGACTATCATTGACAACATCAACGAGACGCCGTACGGGATTCGGTGGATTTGCAAGCAGATTCGAAGTCTGACCAGGAGGAAATATCCCGATGCAAAGGATAATGTCATTTGCACACTCATCGGCGGTTTCTTCTTTCTACGATTCCTCAACCCAGCAATCGTTACCCCTCGTTCATACATGCTTATCGACAATATTCCGTCCGAGCACCCGAGGCGTACTCTCACCCTCATTGCGAAGATGTTGCAGAACCTGGCCAATAAGCCATCCTATTCCAAGGAGCCATACATGGCTAAGCTATCGCCTTTCGTAACGGCCAACAAGAACAGAATTAGCAAGTTTTTGAATGACCTATGCGAGGTTGGTGACTTTTACGAGTCCTTGGAGATGGACAATTATGTTGCTTTGTCGAAGAAGGATCTGGAGCTCAACATCACGCTGAATGAGGTCTATGCCACTCACAATTTGTTGGAAAAGCATGCAAAAGAGCTGGTAAGCATACGTTTCACAGGGGGGGAGGTTGATGGGACATATATAACAAGAGCTAATTCCTTCAGCTCCAGGGGAGGGATACGGAACATCTTACAATTCTCCTTCAGGAGCTAGGGCCTGCACCTCCGCAGGTCCCCAGAAAGGAGAATAGGGCTATTATCCTGCCCTTGTTCAGTCGTTGGGAGAGTGCTCTTGATGGTATGTTTCTATGGTCTCAGGGCTTCCACCGACAATTATGTTGACTTGTAATTTTTTTTCCTTCTTGAATTAGATCTATCAGCGGCTTTAGATATCACTCAGGAAGATGTTTATTTCATGGAAGCCAAGTCAATCTTTGTTCAATTGTTGCGAACACTTCCTCCAATATCTGCTGCTGTGCGCAGGCCACTCAATCTTCAGAAGATCGCGGACGTTGCAGCTACAACTAAGGATATTGGAACATTCCGCAAGGGAATGAGGGGCTTGGAATTGCTAAACCAATTGAAGGAGTTGGGTGTTATCAGTGAGGCGGATGGGTATCAGATTCTTCGGGAGGAAGTGGAGCAGGAGTTGGTCCATCTCGGGTCCTTGAAGGAGAAGGTTACCGAGGAATCGCTGAAGCTCGATGAGGTCTACAAGACCATCCGTGATCACAATGCCTACTTGGTCTCTCAACTGGAAACCTACAAGTCGTATCTGCATAACGTCCGCAGCCAGTCCGAAGGGAAACAACGTGGGAAACAGCAAAAGCAGCATGTTCTTGGCCCATATAAGTTCACGCATCAGCAACTTGAGAAGGAAGGTGTTATCCAGAAGAGCAATGTTCCGGATAATAGGTGAGCCCTAGATACCCCCCTGTAGGGTGGAACGATTGACTAAGTTCATGTGTTTCCTATAGGCGTGCAAATATCTTCTTCACTATTACCTCTCCTACCCCGGGAACTTTCGTTATCTCGTTACATTACAAAGGTTTGCATCCCGATTCTCACCGTTGGCACCTGCCCGCTCCGAAAAACATATGAGCTTACCATGCATTCTCCGTTAGGGCGAAATCGAGGACTCCTAGAGCTCGATCTCAAGCTGGATGATTTGCTCGAAATGCAGCAGAACAATCATGACGAATTGGATCTGGAATACGTGCAGTTTAATGTCCCGAAGGTCCTGGCCTTACTTAATAAACGATTTGCCAGGAAGAAGTGGTAATGAATATCTTGCGGCGGATGGCCATGTAGGATTGGTACGATATTATGTGCAGAGATGGCTTGATTTCCTCTCCTTCACTTTTTTTTTTCTTCCCCCTGTTCTTTCGTCTCAGTTGCCTGTGGAGTACGTCGGTTGGGGATGGTTAGGGATCTTCGCTAATGGATTTTCGGGGTGCGGTGTACGGAGAAGCCGCCAAGTAATGGGGCGGGTTGGGTTTTGGAAAGTGCGTTTTTTGCTGTATTTTTTGATTCCTATCCTAGCATCTTATTGTTTCCCTTTTTCTCATTTAAGCTGCTTCTAACTGTATTTTTTTTTTTTGCTTCTCATCCTATACCCCTTTATCTCAAGAATTGGTTGCACTAATCTGCCGTCCTTAAAACATTCACCCACGGCATCGGATTTTCTGTACTCACATTGTCCAACGATGGCAGGGCCGGAATTGGAGGTTTTAACTTGAAGGTTTTTTTCCCCTTCACCTGTTCTTCCCCTTTAATCTTGAACGATTCCATCTTGAGAAGCTTGTATTATTTTTTTCCCCTTCCTTTTCTTCCTCCCCCATCATGCCGCCCCCCCCTCCATCCTTTCTACCCTCCCGACTACCCACGTCCACCCCCGCGATCCCAGCTCTCTATTCCCCCATCCATCTATGACACGATAGTTTTTGCGTTTTCGTTGTCTCATTTACCGAGGTCAGGAGGTTTTCGATATTCCCTTTTCGTTTTCCTTTGATTCTCTCTCAATCTCATTGGCGCAAAGAGGTTTTTTCAAACGCAACGGAAGAGTGATACAGTTGTGTTTTTTTTTTCTGTTCCGTGCTACGGTTCTAAGGTAGTATTTCTTTATTTTGTGTCTGTGCTCGATACCGGTATCGCGGTCTCAATGTTTAGCTTTTTTAAGTCAATGTTTTGTTTTGCTTTGCTTTGCTTCCGGTTGTATGTTTGGTGGGTTGTGTATGGTAAGGTATGGTGTTTATGAGGGACGGGTTTGATGGGATGGGAGTTGGCGGGGGTGGGGTAAAGAGGATGGATGGGTGAATCAGGATAACTTGTGAGAATCTGTTCGCGGGTGATTATATAGCTAGGGATCATATCCCTCGGACCAGACACCTCGCCCCTGATACTAGTCAGGTTGCACCATATTCGGGCACCTGCCTCTGAAAACTGGAGTCTGCACACTGCACGCAAGTATCATACCAGGACGCATAATCACATAAGATCACTCGGGAAGCAGTAAACCACTATCTCTTATCACTTGTTACGATTTTAGATGATGCTCCAGATGGCCCCAAAGCGGTAGCTTGAAGCCGTAAAGTGACATTTGGAGCCAGGTTTGGCTCCGTGACCAGACGTTCCGTATGCCCTCGGAAGATATCTTTTCACCAAGTAGAAGAACCTCGCAAAACCCACAAAGGGCAGCTTTTCACACACCAAGCCAACTTAAAATACCAGAACCCGACGTACCCTATGATGTTTCCGAGTCAGACGCCAGCAAGATCCCACAAACCCCAATACCGGTAGTCTTTTTCACAAAGCTAACATAATGTAAGCATATTTTTCACCAAGTTAGGCACCCCCGCAAAACCCATAAAACTTGTTGTATTACTTTTTTACACCGAGCCTAGGCATATTTTTGTCAAGCTAGATACCTCCGCAAAATCCAAGCAAAGTCGTATTGTATTATTACACAAAGCTGCCACAATATTATACAGAATATTTTTCACCAAGTGATGCATCTCCGCAAAACTCATACACCAAGCCTAAGTATATTTTTTTATCAAGTTAGATAACCCCGCAAAATCCCACAAAGGTTGTGCAAACAAAGCTGATATGATTTGTAGAATAGACACCCTGCTAGGCCACCTAGACAGATTCTGATTAGTGTATCTTATCTAATGGAACAAGCAGTAGAGCAGTCTCAACCTGCCCAATGCTGGCTGACTGCGGGATATAGATCCCTCTTGAGAGAGGCCTATAAGGAATAGAAGAACTTAGACCCCCTAGCCCAAGGCTACAACAAAAACTGGTACAGGTTCCTTTTTTTACAACGAACCTTATTGAGTATCTTTCAGCAAGCCCATTACATCCCTGTGAAACCTACAACAAATATTATATTGTTAAATAAAGCATATAAAGTTCATCTCCACCAAGCTAGTCTAACATATTGTATCTAGTTATGGGTCAACCCCTAGTAATGGGTCAGTTTTGGCCTACTTGTAAAAACATTAAAAATTGCCACCACTAACTCAATATTTACTCTCCAGGCCTCAAACCTTGTAATATAACTGCTTTCAATTGTCATATGATGTACAAAAAAATTGTTTTGTAATAATACAAATTGCAGGATTGAGACCCCAAAGTGATAGTTCATAATTTAATCACTATTGTCCTCAGAATCAGAGCTTAAAATGACCTGATAGTTAACCTTTTTGCATGAGGAGCGCTGGAGGCAGATGGTGCTTGGAGCCATGTTGTTAGAAATTGGATTTTCCTCCTAGAAAATGCGAGCTATTAATTTCAAAATATGATAAAATAGTTGAATATCTACTTACTGATTCAGTGGACTCATCACAGTCCATCTTATCCTCCTCTGCATCAATCATCTCCATATTTTCAACAGCCCTTGGCTGGGACCTAGCCTTCCTTCTGGAAGTAACTGCTTGCGATTTGGTCTTCTGTTGCTGTCGTGAGATCCTCTTCTTTGCAGCCAAATCCTTTTTGTGTATATCATCACTCTCACGCTTTTTATAGAGCCTAGAAAGAACTGAGGTATGAAGAATAAGGCTACCCTTAATCTGGCGGCAGTCTGTAGTACTGGGCTTGACAGCTTGGAGCCTGGTAATAGTTGCAGCATGAAGAACAGACTGGGCATTTGCCTTGCTACACAAGTCCAAAGCTTTGTTAAAAAGAGTACGACTTGTATCATTGAATTAGAGTTGGTTGGCTTCCTCCCTGATCTTATCGAGTTCAGAGGATGTCTCTGCATGTGTAAGGTGTTCGGGCCTGGCCCTAGTCACGTAGCGGTACGATAGGAGCAGATGGCTTGGTGATCAACACCAAGCGAGCGCTGCTTGCTAAAGGAGGCTTTGAACGGGGTGTAATAGGAGATCAAAGAAGTAACTGTTCAACCAAGTATATTAAGAATACTGTCTGTCGAAGTCTGCTGTTTCCATGGCGGGAATCAGCGGTCTTTAAATACAGCATATCGCTTATCTCCAGTATGAGCGATATTGCAAAACATTGTGTGTATCAACCGATAGCACACAAAACAATACAAGTATCAAACGATACTATGAAACCAAACATAAAACAATGTGTGTATCAACCGATAGCACACGAAACACTACAAGTATCAAACGATACTATGAAACCAAACATAAAACAATGTGTGTATCAACCGATAGCACACGAAACACTACAAGTATCAAACGATACTGTGAAACCAAACATAAAACCCTAGTAACCCGTACTGGTTACAGCATGGGTGGGGAGGGAACGAAGGCCAGAATGGTGTTTATTCACAGGTCTGGACAGTGGAGTACTCAATTGAAGCCCAGACTGGCTCAAAACTCTCTGCCGATTGAATGGGATCATGCCACTGGCCCTCCAAGCTGACAGAATATTGCTCCCACTCATGGCCTTTACTCTTGCCTTGTGGTACATTGAATAAAAGTTGCCTTTATGCATTGCCCAATTGGGTCCATGATCACAGAGAAAGTCTTCCCACTCCTTTCGATAACTGGTTCCCATAGAGGAAAAGATTCCAATGTCCAAGGGTTGAAGAACATGGGTTGTATGAGCAGGAAGACATATCAGGTGGATGTTCATCTTAATACAGTGCTCAGTGAACTTGATATTGTTCATATGAGAGCTGTGTTTATCTAAAACCAGCATTCGTTGATCCTTGATTCCGTTTTCTGGCCTCATTTTTGGTTCGAAGATGTTCACCAACCAGTCCAATGCAATCTCTGTTGTGGTGTAACCTGCCTTCGAGTGTGTGAACTAGGCATCCATATTCTTGTCATAGTTGATGTTACTATAATGCCCCATGAGGTGGGCATTCGAGGCGTGAATAATAAGAGGCGGAATCAAATTTCCATTGCCAGAAATGGCTTCTACAACTATAACCCAAGACCGCTTTCCATCCTGCATAATTCTTGGATTCTTCCTACCAGTATGGCATAAGATAGTCCCACCACCTCTCAGACCCATTGCAAATCCCTTCTCAGCAGTATTCGAAGTGTCTTCTGGCTTAATATGATATTTGCACTGTATATTGTAGTAGCGATTGAGGTGTTCTTTGAAGATTTCTGGATCAGTGGCAAGGGATCGCTGCTTATCCAAGGTCTTCCCAACCTTGGATTGAATCTCTGGATATCTTGTAATGAACCGATCCACCCAATGCTTCCCAATTTCTCCTGTTTTCCCTTTCATCTTTTGCAACTGGTATACCATATCCAAAACATGTCTTCAGTGAAGAGGAATCCCTCTATCGTCACAGTCCTTGATCCTCTCAATAATAACACTCTCTTCAACCTTGGTAAGCAGTTGCTGAGGCTCATGAGCCTCTGGGGCAGGTATTGTCTTGCGTTGAAGGCGGTTTTACAAAGTCGTGTTGGAAAGACTAAAGAGTGTGGCAATTTTGCGTACTAAGAGCTCAGGATGGTCAATTCTGTGCTGCAAAGCAGCTCGAATGATGCTCTCCTTATCAGCTTTCTTGGGAGCCATGAAAGATTGAATTTGGATAACTTGTTGAAAGTTTGTATGATATAGAAGTGTTGTATGGTAACTCAAATCTTTGAGGAAAATAAGGAAGATAGAACAGAATAGCCTGACTTAAATACTTGCTGCTTTGACCTGATATTTTGCCTAGATCAACCTGAGACCTATAGCCTGACTGCTGGGTATTAATTCTCAGAGCTTTCCCAACTCTGAGCTCCAATAACAAGCATCTTTACCTGAGTGATATATGATGATTATAGGATGTCAAAGGTTTATCTTTAGATATTTTTGTATAATACTTTACAGTTACAAGAACTATGTATATAGCTTTTATTATGTGAAATATTGGGTCCTAAGAGCAAAGGTTGAGTTAGTGGTTTCAATTTTTAATGTTTTCACAAGTAGACCGAAACTGACCCATTACTAGGGGTTGACCCATAACTAGGTACAATACGTTAGTGTCTAAATAACCATTCTGCAGTTGGACAGGGGTGGGGGAGTCTACCAGTCTGAGGTGATTTTCGCTTACAACATAGGTCAGTGATAGAGGGTCCTCTGGTCATAACCCAATTACCAACAGCTCAGAATAACAACTATTAATAGTACTATATATTGAGGTTTAGGTGATGCCAATTCCAAGTCAACAAGGCAAATGGCAAATACATAAGCTAGTAGTCTTCTTCTGCTCAGCTCCCCCTCTTGAGCTCCCATTATACCAGGAATAAAGCAATACGATTGTCCGGAGCGTAAATCTTTACATACAAATCTACACAAGGGAGATGGGTACTGACCACAGCTTTAGTTCATCAGGAGACTAGAGTTAGATAGTGTTGTAGTAGTGCCTCCATCTGGGAAAAAAGAAATCTGAGTACTCTTCAACTTGTGTGAACTATTGCAGTTTAGTTAGTACTCTGATGCTAGGGGCCTTGTGCATGAAAGGTATCAAATTCAAACTGCTCTCCTAATGTAGTTAATATTATATACCTCCTCCAGGCCTGGTGCATTGGTTGAGTTATGGGGCTATGCTAACACGAATAAATGTATCATATATGGGGTAAGCTACCAATTTAAGTATCAGGAACCTACAATTGAAAGTATATAGAATCTGCAATTGCTTGTAGTTAGGAATACCATCAATAATTCAGGAGATTCCCTAGTCTTGATTATTAGAACTGCACTACTAAAAGGAGGCAGAAACAGCAGAGAACTGTAAGTAATAGCTGCAAGTATACTGGTGGTCACTAGAGGCTAATAAGAAATAAAGTTAAATATTTGTTATATCCAGAACCTGAGATTCCCTTATGCTGTCTGAATAATCCTCTCTCTATCTCTAGTCTTTGGGCATAATGCCTTTGAAAATAAGAATATAATACCTGGGGATACTTTCAATCTCAAGGTCCAAGATGAAAACAGCAGGATTCTGATCATCCCTTGAAGGAAGGCTATTATTAATACTTCTGTTTTTCAGTTGGTTGAACAAGGCAATTCATATATGTTCCCGATACTTTCTTTCCATTGCAGTGATCTCTCTTTCCAACTTAGTTTACTTAGTATGGTCATGGGATTTATGAAAACTCTTACTGCCTACTATTTCTGGCATGGTAACATTAATAGTTTGCTTAGCAAGCAAGTAGCTACTGAAGGAGTTATAACAGCAATTAGGGAAAAGGTACTAAGCCATTCTAGTACAGTTGAGGTCAAACACTACATGCAGCCTCTAGGTACCATAGATACTCAATCTCAGTTTCTTGGGAAGAAATCTTGCCTTGAACTAATAGAGACCTCAATCCTTATAGGTAGGTTGAGAGATTCCAGAGCACTGGTAAAACTGAGTTCGGAGGAAAAAAAGGTGACAGACACTGATCACCCTTAGTTATCCATTCTAGATGGTAGAGTGGGGGGTGGGCAGATCGAGAAGAAAATCCTAGTGCAGTACAGAATAATTAAAAATGGTCAAGAAACTTAGTTGGGGAAATGCCACAGTGCATTATCAGGGAAGATCTCCAATTTGAAACAGAAAGTCAAGGCTACTAGACTTAAATTAGTGTGAGAGAAATATTATTGGCAATACAATTACTTGTAAATCTCAAATCAACTTAACAATAGAGAGGCTAGATACCAAAAGATTGCAATCAGTATTTCCGATTTTAAACTAGCTTAACATATCTGAATTGCCAGATACTTTTTAAGCTACACGAAGTTTGATATTTCTCAAGTTATAGCAGATATGGTAGAATTGTGTTGTGATGGAGTTATATTATCTTTTTGATATATGGACAACTCCATTTTGGACTGACTAGTAGCTATACATGAAGGCAGACCCCCGAGTGGCATAACAAGCGACTGTCACAAATAGTGATGGGAATAGAAGATTGGTTACATCATAGAAGCCTCAGAATGGAATTTTGGAGGAACTAGGTTAGGCTTTCATACTATGACTCACATCAGTGAAAAAACATTTCGCACCCGGTGCTCCATGTCTCTCCATGTCCTTGAGTTTTATGTTTTGTTTAATCGTAATTGACTCTGATTAATCCTGATAGTACTTGTTGTTATACTTAAAGATAAGATATCAATCTTAATTTCTGCCAAATATGAGTTATTTTTATTAATAACTTACAGACTTTATACATTACAAAGTTGAATATTATTACTCAATATTTCTCAACTTTAGTATATAAAAACTACAGTGAGTTGTTAACGAAAATAGCTCATATTTTGTAGAAATTAGGATTAATATTATACTTTTAAGCTAAACATACGCAACTTTTAATATTGGAATTATTTTACTCATGATTGGACAGAATATAAAACTCAATGACATGAGATGCAGGGGGTGTCCTGTTTTTTCGCTGATGCACAGTTAGGGTTATGGGTCTCATATGACTTACAGTTGTAAGTTGTTGGTAGATTATGATTGGTTGATTCATCCAAACAACTGGCAGTTACAAGTCACATTATAGCCAGTATGGGTACCAGGTTATGTTTTATGTTTGGTTTCATAGTATCGTTTGATACTTGTATAGTTTAGTATGCTATTAGTTGATACACACAATGTTTTATGTTTGGTTTTACAGTATTATTTGATACTTGTATTGTTATGTGTGCTATCAGTTGATACACACAAGGCTTTGGAATATCACTCATACTGGAAAGAAGTGATATACTGTATTTAAAGACCACTTATTTCCATGATGGGAATGGCAGACTTCGACTGACAGTATTCTAAAATATACTTAGTTGAATGGTTACTACTTTGATCTCCTATTAAACCCCCTCGAAGCCTCCTTTAGTAAGCAGCGCTTGCTTCTTGTTGATCAAGAAGCCATCTGCTCCTATTGTACTGCTACATGACTAGGCCCCAGCGCGAACACGTTACATTTTTTTTAACCTCAGCAAGTGGTTAGAAACCTGTTTGGACCAGGCCTGATCAACCTATATAGCGTCCAACTCGAAGCTCGCAGTGGGGAGCGGCAGAACCGAGAAAGGTTCGGCTCCACCAACACAATACTATTGAGTCATTAGAGACCTGAAGTGGGAAACAAGTCCCACCAGAAGGCCTTACCAAAAGAAAGCAATCCAAGAAACCAAGAGGGCCAAAGAGCGACTACGCAATTGACAAAGCGGAAAGACAGATAGCTCAAGATTTGGTTAAGCAGACATTTAGCGAATCAACCGACGAGTTAGCAAAGGCAGCAACAAGTCTCTCAGAGCTTTTTCCCTTGAGCCACAGTAAAGGAAAGGCACCGGTCCAACCACTGAAAGAAGAAATCTCAACTGCCCGTACTTCAAAGAAGGAAGACGATAAAGAAGAGAAAAAATCAGACCAATTGGCAGCTGCAGAATCACCAAATGACTCATCAGACAACTCGTCAGATGACAGCTCCAGCAGCGAAGAATCTGAACACAGTATGTTCAAAGAAGAATCTGCTGCGCTGCCTAGCCGATAGGCCATGCGATCAAGGCCAAAGGTCAAACTTCCCCTGCTGCCCATATTCTGAAGTGAAAACGAAGACCTAAAACCTGAGGCATTTGACCGATGGATAATGACCATTTCCCAATATCTTGTCCTGCATGACGTGAATAAGACAACGGAAGAAAGTGGACCATACTTCAGAAGTTTCTGTACAGGAAAGACAGAAGAAGTATATTACCAAGCAATGAACCACTACGATAGCAAAGAAAAAATACAAGGAACGACTCAGATAAGATACCTGTGAGACAGATTCCAGTCCTCTCGAAATACAGAAGAACTATATAGGAAGTTCAAGGAAATTCAACAAGTACGAAATGGAAAGACAGACAGGATAACTTGGGTAGCAACAGATATCTTAATGTACCATGGACGGTTGCTCAATGGAATAGTGTCCTAGTACACACTGTGGCTGAGGCTGTATAAGACAATGCATCCCAGACTATGGCAGGAGGAGGAACCCATGGAAGAAGAAGGAGACTCCTTTGACAAAATCGTCAAACTAGCTGAATGCAAAGATGGCATCTTTTGTGAGAGAGGAGTTTACCGAACGCATACACCCCAGCAGTGGAGGAGTAATGGATCGTCCTTGTGTGATAATACAAGGAAGGAACCACCAAACCGCAAAAGTTCGAAAGATAAGAAAGATAAGAAGCAGAAAAGGTGTGATGAAGGCACATGTTTCGAATGCGGGAAAAAGAGACACTATGCAAAGTACTGCTATGCCAAAAAAGGAAAAGGAAAAACAGCAAAACAGGATGTTAGTACAAACTACACAGAAGCAACCAAATATGATGAAGTTGAAATCAATTTGGTGGAAATGGAAAGTTTTCGAACGCATTCAACACTGGCAATTAAGCCCTGTGATGTGTTAGAAGGAACAATTCACATAGAGAGCCATCCAGCAAAGGTACTCTTCGACATAGGAACGATCGGTTGTGACATAGTTAGCACTACCTTTATCTCTACCCATAGAATACTCATGGAACCCCTACCTCAACCAGCAACGGTCAATATGGCTATGAAAGGTTCCCACTTCTCAAGCTACAAGAAATGTGGACTGACTATAGGAATCGGGAAAAAGAAATGGACAAATCAGGAGATGTTGTTAGGAAACCTGGCAAAATATGACGCTCTAATTGGAATGCCTTTTCTAAAATGACACAATACCCTTATCAGATGTGGGGACACAGTGGTGGAGTTTCCCAATGACAAACTGTGTGTGCTATGCAAACCAACAAGTGGGGAATTCTGAGCTGCTATGTTAGATGTCACCTCAGCAACGTTGTTGGAGGAATAGAGGGATGTATTCCTGGACAAGGTCCCTGAAATGCTACCCCCTATGTATAAGATTAACCACCACATGTGGCTAAAGAATCCAACTGACCTAACAAACCAATCAACATACTCAATCCTGGAAGCATACAAGGAGAAACTTATAAACTGGATTAACAAGAAGTTCCGAGCCAGGGTGATTGTACGACAGGAAGTCCCCGCAGTGGTACTTATATTTGTACAACCAAAGTCTGATGGAAGAATCTGCCCCCTGGTAGACTTGAAACGTTGAAATGACAACACAATCATAGATAGTCTGTCTATCCCAAACTAACAGCAGATTCTGAACTGTATTGGACGAGCAAAATTTAGGAGTAAGATTAACCTTAGCGATACATACTTCCAAACACGAGTGGACCAAGACAGTGTCAAGTTCAACTTGTTCAAAATCCTGTTTGGAGGGTTTATCAGCAAGGTAATACTACAAGGAGACATGAACATACCAGCAACCTTTATGAGAATAATGGAAGACCTCCTGAGCGAATTCCTACATCATTTTGTATAGATATACATTGATAATATTCTCATATTCTTGGACATATCAGAGGAACATGAAAAACACTTACACCAGGTATGTGACTGACTCACAAAAGCAAAATTCAATGGAAGCAAGAAGAAGTCAGTACTTTTCGCAGATAAGCTGGAAGTACTAGGACATATAGTGGATAACGAAGGAATCCATGCCTCCCCTCAAAAGATATCGTCCATTGCCTGTTGGAAGATACCTTAAAATAAGAAAGAATTGCAACGCTTTCCAGGAATAGTGAATTATGTAGCCCAGTTCCTCCCATACCATGCTACACTAACGGTACCATTAACTGATTTAATGGGGAACGCCGAATTCGTATGGACAACCACCCATCAGACAGCATTCGAGATGGTCAAGAAGCGAATTGTCGATCACCAGGTTATGCGACCAGTGGACATATGATGCAAAGAGCCCATTTGGTTAGTTACAGATGCTTCTGATTTGGGAATAGGAGCATGGGTAGGATAGAGACCTACATACGAGATGGCTTGACCAACCTCATTACACAGCAGGAAATTCACCAATGCACAGACAAATTATGGAACTACCAACAAAGAGGTCTTAGTAGTAGTGGAGGCACTTAATCGGTTCCACAATGTACTAATAGGAAATATATCTACAATAGTCACGGACCACCGGCCCCTGATGCACCTGCGAACAGCAAAGAAGCCGAGTAGAAAGCCAGTTAGATGGCTCAGTGTCTGGGGACAATACGATGGGAAGATGGTCTACGCACCAGAAAGTATGAACCATTTAGCTGATGCCCTTTCCTGGATATATCAGGGAGGATCAGACTTGAATCCACTCTATGTCCACGATTATACCAAGGAAGCTGGTGACATCTCGAATAACATGGTCTATAAGCAAGAATCGAACATGATGGAGCCCGGGCAAAACCTGTCCCCTACTTCCCCTCCTTACTCGTACATAAAGTACTTTAATAAGGCCCCTGTACTCCCTGAGAGCCCCTGCTCAATCATTGCGAGAAATGACTGCGGTGACAAGTGCATCTTGTGAAGTATGCCGTCCCAGGAACTTCAACATAGCAAACTCCACTATTCACACTCTTATATGGACTATTGCCCATATCACCAAATGGAGATCAAGTTCACGAATAATCATCTGAGGCGGCGAAGTAAGTCAGTCCTTTGATCTCCTAGTGAAGGACTGAGTCCCCAGAGCACAGACCCTGACCCAAGCTCTGCAGAATCTCCCATCATCAGGGACTGGAAATGGCAGCAAACCATTGGCAATAGACCAAATACTGCTGGGGAAGAGCTGTCCACCCTCATTCAGCTGACGCCCAGGTCCTATGCGATCCCTGCAATACTGAACCCGGAAGCCACGGTATTCTGAATGCCAGGGCCAGACAGTGCGCCACCAATTAAATGAGCAGAGCTGTAACGTGTTCGGGCTAGGCCCTAGTCACGTATCGGTACGATAGGAGCAGATGGCTTCGTGGTCAACACGAAACGAGCGCTGCTTGCTAAAGGAGTCTTCGAACGGGGTGTAATAGGAGATCAAAGAAGTAACCGTTCAACCAAGTATATTTAAGAATACTATCTGTCGAAGTCTGCTGTTTCCATCGCGGGAATCAGCGGTCTTTAAGTACAGCATATCGCTTATTTCCAGTATGAGCGATATTGCAAAACAATGTGTGTATCAACCGATAGCACACGAAACAATACAAGTATCAAACGATACTGTGAAACCAAACATAAAACAATATGTGTATCAACCGATAGCACACGAAACAATACAAGTATCAAACGATACTGTGAAACCAAACATAAAACACTAGTAACCCGTACCGGTTACAAGAGCTGATGGAAAACTTTAGCAGCGACAGAATAGTCTCAGTGATGCCCCCAATGATGGATGAACATTGGCACGGACTATACGATGTCTTGAAAAACAACGAGGAGGATGAGCAACCCAAAGTGACTAGAGAAAGTGAGATAGAAGACGAGTAGGACACGAGACAAACAGTCAATGAAGTGATTGGAACATTCCAAGCACACATGGTTGCAGCATACCGGAAGGAATCAATATGGCAAAAAGTCAATGAAAACATGGACTCCAAAGGAGATTTGTCCTCCTACATAGTCGCAAATGGAATACTCTATGCAAAAACATGATATGGGGAAGAATGCCTGCATATTCTGAAAGGCCCTGTATTTGGGAATACTACACTGAGAGAGTTCATTATAGCCGAGATCTGCAACAAAGGCCATCACAGTACTGACCAGAACTTATAGTATACTACTGAGTACCTATTCCGGCCTGAAATGCGCAAGGATTTTACGGCATATATGGCCCAATACCACACCTGCCAAATAAACAAAGAACCTACAAAGTTACCAGAATGAAAGGCCCAAACGATTGCCCTACCATCTGAGATTTTTGAATCGATAGCTATTAACTTTGTGGGACACTTCCCTGATTCATGGGGATACGACACGATCCTAGTGGCCATAGGTAGGCTCTGGGCATTTACATGGCTCATACCGACAAACAAGGGAGTAACGGTAATAACAACTTGGGAACTGCTACACAATAGGATATTTACACCCTACAGTTATCTAACAATAATAGTGAGTGATGCAGACCCATGATTTGACTCACATGTGTGGAGACAGCAGTGTGGATTGCTAGGAATTGAGCACATCAAAGTAGCATCAGGCTACCATAAGATGAACGGACAAGTCAAAAGGAAAATTCGGGAATTGAAAACAGCTCTTTAAAACCTAGTCAATGTAAGACAGAATAATTAGTTTGATACTATACCCGAAACAGCTGCATACTTAAATATAGGATGGTCTGAAACTCTTGGTATATCACCATACAAAGCAGTTTATAGAAAAAATTACCCCTACTTCCTCTAGCGAATTTCAAGAATTCTGCAGTACTAGCAGCTGATAAATTGTTAAACTAATACCAAGCAATCCAAAATACTACATTCAATACTATCTAACTAGCGTGATTCAGGAGTATGAGAATGGCAGCAAAACGACGTAGACATCATGTACCAATCGGGACAGATAATGAATTATTGGTTTACGGAAACCTGTTTGCAACCGAGTCTGGACGAAGCAAGAAATTGCAACCCTGCTGGAGTGAACCATTCAAGATAGTATAATATGATGACCATGCAGAAAATTACATGGTGGAAATGGATGGAAGAATATACCGAAACTGAGAAGTGACATTCCATGCATTAATGGTGAAGAGGTACCTCTCTAATAGTAATATTGCGTTCCGTGAAAGAAGTTACACAAAGTCCCACAGATTGTAGTTAACGAGAAACCAGAGTGGGAAGTCGATGCTATAAGAGATCATAGAAGGCGGTATAATCATGACCAATTCCTAGTGAAATGGGTGGGAGCCCTGGAAATGGAGAACAGCTAGAAACCCCTCAAGGCATTGGAAAATGCGATGGAATTAGTAAATTAGTAGTGGAAGGATAACAAACTGGAAGATAAGCTATCTCCTACAATAAACCATGTGATGGTGGCGTGGAGCCTAATGCTGCCAGAAATCCAACACCTCCGTCCTGATACGAATGAAGGAATACAAGATGGTTCCTGGTCGGCCTATTTTGAAAGCGATTTCGAAAGCAGTGAGGATGAGAATCAGGTAATTGAAGAGGAAGCTCTATACCTAGCACAGCTAGCGGAAGCCAAGTACTAGGAATAATAAAGGCAGAAAACACATACTGTCCAACAGTCTTACAATAGCAAACTATGAGCAGTTACCTTGGAGACTGCAACATCAGCTAATAGGACTGTTGGTGAACTGTGATATTATCCCTAGACAATATCTTATATACTGATTATTCATACATATTTGTGACAAATGCCTTGAAAGAACAACTGAATCAACAGGACAGATGTGTAGAAAACACTATCAGATGTATTCTACTTTAATAGTGGTTGCTACCTAAGTACGGAAAAATGTGATATGCATGTGGAGACGGAAGATACCGAGATTAAGTACCACCCACCTTCCCCTGAACACCTAAGTGAGGTCAATACCGAGATATAAATACCACCCACCTTTCTCAAGCACCTCAGCAAAACTCACTGTGATACCTACAAAACGAAAACCCCTTACTCTTCTACAAAGAAAGTTAATAAATGTTGATCTATGAAGAAGTCAACATGAGAGCACGACACCAAATCAGCGGACACCTACTATACCAGAGAATTATTCCACTAAGCGCATGCTGGAAGATACTCTACATTGATTACTGCGAGGAATGCAGACGAATCAATATCGAGATGGAGGATTGGGAGGACTGGATGGTTCGAGACTGGATTGATTTGGCGCAGTACTGGGAATCAGGTTACTTTGTGCATGAGGCGCCCTGTCAGGAGTGTTTGGAAAGATGGTTGCAGGGTGCGGAATGGATATTGTAGAAGGATATCAGAATGTTGCAGGATAGCGATGACGATAAGGATGAGTCCTATCGAGACGTTCTAGAAAATAGCGGACCTATCGACTATTAGGATCTTGTTGGGTTATTTTATTTGATGAAATTGTTATTTTGTTTTGGAAGTGTAACTGGTATGGGTACTAGATTATGTTTTATATTTGGTTTTATAGTATCGTTTGATACTTGTATTGTTTCATGTGCTATCAGTTGATACACAAAAAGTTTAATATTTGGTTAAACAAAATCATTTGATACTTGTATTGTTTCATGTGCTATCAGTTGATACACAAAATGTTTTATGTTTGGTTTCACAGTATCGTTTGATACTTATATTGTTTCCTGTGCTATTGTTACACATAAGACGAACTAGCATAGTGTAATGGGCATGTCACGTGATCATTGGCAAAAGATCACGTGTTCGATCCCAGGGTCTGCCGGAGTATTTGGAGAATGAGTTCATTTCTACCAATATGACACCAGCACAAAACCCTCACGTACGCCACCACCAAAGGTCGCCGACGGAGGGGTTTTTGCTGAATCCTCAAGAGAGGACTCTCGGCTATCCTGAGAAGGTCGACTGAACAAAATCGCTCAGTTGGTTGTAGAGATAAACGCATGCAAAGATTCTACAGCTGCGCTAACGGATGGATGCCAACCGGGAGGAGGTTGGCTACTCCGATAGGAGTCCCCGGCTGCCATGAGGGCAGTAAGACCGAATTTCAAGTCCATCGGTGGAGGAAGG
>PYWC01000055.1:0-20458 GCA_003182015.1 Tuber magnatum
AAAGTTTTTCGCGTGCTTATGCCATGATTACACTACCCAATTAGGCATGCCTTCCTCTTCCGCCAGCTTATCTAGGAGTCGATGCCATGTGCCCACACCTCGGTTAGCAATACAAGGTCGCCGACGCAGGAAATTATTGCGAGCCCACCCCTTTGCATTAAGGCTCCCACGCACACCTTTCGAGACGAGGACACGGTCGTTGTTTTGTTACCACATCAGGAGATATTCCCGCGCGCTGGTGCCCACACTACTGCAGTCAGTGATTCCGGGATTTTGTCTATATATTCCCACTGAATCCATGCGTTCTGAAGAGTCTCCATCACACGGTGATGAAACGAGCAAACTGACAGATATATCACTTTTTATCTCGTCCTCGTCAACGCCAAACATCACTTCTTTTGAGACTTTTCTCGTTCCCCCCTTCTACGTTAGTACACAGTACTAACCCAACCACCAACTCGCTTCGCTTGGTGGCTAACCCTAAGTTCTGAAGAGTCTCCATCACACGGTGACGAAACGGTCGCAGCAAACTATTTTTACAACAAATACTTTGCCCTCAACGCCAAACATCACTTTTTGGAGACTTTTTCTCGCTCCCCCCTGCGACGTTAGTACACAGTACTAACCCAACCCCCAACTCGCTTCGCTTGGTGGCTAACCCTAACTTTTCCTCATTCAAGGGCTCTGGATGTTTCGATGTTGATATGCTGGACTCTGTTCTATGTTCCGCGGTACAAGGAGTAGCAGACTCCGTACTAGGTACCTACCACCCTTTGGAATCATAGAAGAGGGTGGACACAAGCGCAAAACGGCTCGCAACACCATTGGACATGGCGGCTAGCATCCAACTGCTCAAACGGGCACATCGCAGCTCTACGGTTGTTGTACAACTGATCAGCTCTACTGCAAATTCCACGCCAATTGAAGAATGCATTGATCACTATTCTAAGATATTCAACTCTACTCTTCAACTATCCACTTGAGCTGGTATCTCATCCTGCACCCAAAAGACTACTCCTCCTGCATACGAATTACCTACTACTCATCCAACATCAGACAAACCTTTCATCGAGCCACGAGTGGATGAGGGTACCCTGCTAGCCTCTGGTCTACTGGACCTTGTTTCTGTGCACAGAATTCAGGCCCAACTTCATTGAATGTCTGCCACAGACAGTTGTGGTAATGATGGTATTACAGTTGTCATGCTGCGTCACTTGATGGATACAACCTTTGTTAAACATCTTTGTGAGCTCTATCGTGCCTGCCTGGAAAAGGGACAAACTCCACGCAGGTGGAATGAAGCCTTGGTGTATCCCTTGTACAAAGATCGCAAGCAGCCTTATACCGCCAACAACTCGCGCCCAATTAGTCTTCTCTGCGTATTTCGCAAAATCTTTGTAGGCCTCATTCTTCGTGCAGTCAGTACCTCAGAGAATATGGTCTATTCTGGCATACAGGCTGGTTTCCGTTCCAGTTATTCAACTTTGACAAACGTGCTCACCTTACACCACTTGATTGAGGATGATGCAGGCTCTCACATTGCGTTCCTTGACTTCGTGTCAGCCTTTGACAAGGTGGGGTAGTCCCAGCTTGAACCTGAACTCAACAAGCAAGGCATGAATCCACTAGTACTGCGGCTTCTCCATCAACTCATGTATCAAGACATGAGCTTTGTCCTAATGGTTAAGGGCTGTGAGTCACACAAGCAACCGCGGAACTGTGGACTATTGCAAGGATCCCCCTTGTCACCTATCCTCTTCAACCACTTCATTAATAGCTTGTTGAAAGTACTGAATCAACGAACCCCACCAACCTTTTCTTCTGGTATATTCTTCGCCAATGATGGGGTTCTGATTTCACCAACCCTGGCAAAGGAACAACGTCTCCTCGATACTGCTTTCCAGTGGGCAGAATGGTATGGCATGGCCTTCAATGTTCGCAAATGTGGTTATCTCAGAACCCACAGAGCCCCTAAAACACCTATGCCACCTGCCGTGTTTCTCAACCACGAGGATCTTCCTTTTGTGGACTCATACAAATATCTGCGTGTCCTGCTCTCCACCAGAGGTATTGATTTCTCTACCCAAGGAAATCTATTGTGTGACCGTATCAAGAGGCAGCTAGGTGCAATGCGCTGGTTTTTCAATACCTGGTCTCCTCGAATTCGGTTCAATATATACAAAAGTGTTCTTCAGCCAACACTGGAGTATTCACTCCCACTCCTTTATGCGAATTTAATCTGGGACCAGAAGTCTAAAGGTTGGTCTGCTCTTAATCAAGCCTATAACCACTGTCTCAAATGGATCGCTGGTGGAAATGCCAACAGGCCCTATATCACTTCCAACCTGTTAGGCCTACTACCATTAAGGGACCGTGCTAAGCAGCTGCATGCCCACTTTTATCTCCATCTTATGGCCATGGATACTCATAATCCATTACGTTCTCTACTTGATCATCACAACTGGTATCCTAGGTCTACTCTCTACTTTCCTATTCGGAACTATGATCCTCTTCTCTATTAATTTCTCAATCCACCAACTGCACTTACCAAGCACCTACCACCTGACCATTCTCCCAAGACACCAATACCCACTCTGCGCTTCAATCTTCTGAAACGACTACTTGAGGACAAGTTCCAACTCATACGGGATATAGATTCGATGTCTCCCAAGTTGTTACAAGTTATCAGCCTGGCGGACAGGGTACCAGGTATGGACTGTGATGCAGTACTTATTGCACCTCCGGCAGATCAAGCTCTGTTTCTGGCCTGGAGATATGGGGTATTTGGATAGGGATGGAAGTGCTTATGAGGAAAGCTCTTTGACCGTAGTCATACATCTTGTATGCCCTTTCCTGATCCTGTCTTAAGTGAGGAAGAACAACTGCTCTTCAACTTGGACCGCCAGATTCTCGATACAGCCGTCAAGTATACTCTCGTCGATTTTCTTCTGAACCAACGACCTTGGAGCAAGGCACACAACATTCTGGTTACCTGGACTCATACTATGTCAAATTTATTAAACCCTCCTCCTGCCCTGTGATAGTCCTTTCCCTACCATTCTCAGGCCAATATGACTACCAAAAAATACCATTACCTGATTCTTGCCAATATGTTTCGTTTCTCCCATCTTTCTGAATCTGGTTCAATTAATCGAACTGCTGCATGTAGTTGTTCTTCTGTCCGCACCTACACGTACTTTCCAGCTGTACTTGTTTTGATTTATTTTTTTACTAAATGTTGATCTGTTTTTTTATTTATATTCCTTTATTTAAAAAGTCCTCCTTCTACTTCGATTCGACATTGTTTATTTGTTTCTCTTGCTGTGATAAATTTCTTTCCTGTTATCCTGTGGTTTTTTTATCTAACTCATTCCTTTCTTCTGTTGCATCTCCTCTCCATACATTGGCCATCGGGTTTGGGCCTTGTACCCCTGATCTCGCCGGCCATCAGGTGTGGGCCTTGTACCCGTGATCCCGTCTCCCTGGGTTGGCTCTGGTCACTTAGTTCCTTTTCATTAGGGTATAGGTCCCCCATACCCTCTCGTTACCTAGAGGTATCCAATACTCCAGTATTGGCTCCTCTGTCGTGCCTGGTAGGGACTTTATTCCTACCTTCCATGTACTGCTCTGTTCCTGTTTCCATCATCTCAGTTGTTTCTCTCTCTTGTAGTTAGATTCTCCGCGCTTGTTGGTTGTTGTCGCAGTTGGCTTGGTGCTTCGCGATAATAGTACAAGCTAGTATAGTCCTATCTCTAGATTTGAATACACTTAACTCCTAACCCTAAGAACAACATCTGCTTTGCTACCATCTACGCTCCTCACCAAAAATTCTACTCTTTAAACGTCTGTCTTCTTCGTCAACACAGTTGACCCTTTGCACCTCGCTACGCTCAGAGCCTAACTCTAGCACAGATCAGGTGCCGCGGCTGTGTCTCAGTCACGTGAGTGGCTGAGCGTGGCTGTGTGGCTCATGAAGTGTGTGTCTGGTCACCTGAGTGGCTAAGGGCTGTGGCTGGTTGTGGCTGTGTCACGTGAGTGGCTCAATCGTGGCTGGCTGTGGCTCGGTTGTTGCTAAGCATGTGACATTTGACACGTGACGGGGCGGGCGGTGGCTTGTGAAAATCTTGGCATGTCGCTGTTCTCTAATAGGCAGTCCCACGCCCACTTGCCAAATCTGTCGATTCAGTTGCGGATTGGGAGATTCTTCCATAATAGAAAATTTTCCTGTTTAGGTAAGTGCTCATTCTGGAAATAGTGATAGCTTACATCCGGTGTAGCAAGAGTGGTATGACAGGGCTCACACCCCTGCATATGCAGCTAAGCAAGGCTCGTGTTACCCACATCTTTTGTTTCGTCCACGAAGCGGACAAAATGTTACCGCAACAGGAGAACTTCCCGCGCGGTGGTGCCCACACTACTGAAATTAGTGATTCGGGATTTTGTCTATATATCCCCACTGAACGTACGCGTTCTGAACAGTCTCAATCACACGGTGATGACACGGTCGAAGCAAACCATCTTTTCTACATACTTTGACCATGAACGCCAAACATCCTCGCCTTTTTTTGACTCTCTTGCTCTCCCCTTCGACGTTAGTACGCAGTACTAACCCAACAACCACCTCCCTTCGCTTGGTGGTTAACCCTAACCCTAACCCTAAAATTTCGGTTTTAGGTAAGTGCTCTTTTCGGTAATTGTGATAGTTCACATATCCGGGATAGCAAGCGCTGGTATGACAGGGGTCGCACCTCTGCATAAGCAGGTAAGATGCGCATATAGTGTCCCCCACACTACCTATTTATTTTGGTGTGGCACATCTCGCTTACTGCACATGCACGAACAGGGAAAGGTTTTTCACCTCATATACAGAGATTACACTATCCTGTTCAGCATGCCGTCCGCTTCTGCCGGCTTATCTAAGGATCGATGCCATGCACCCACACCTCGCTTAGAATACGAGGTCGCCGATGCACGAAACTAATTGCGCAACCCTCATGCAATTAGGACTCCCACCCACACCTTTTCTTTCTCGCCTTAGCGGCAGAAACGTTGCCTGTTCTGGAGAACTTCCCAGCGGCAGCACCCACACCAATATCCTGGGGGATTTTTAGCTTAATGTCTATAAGCATCCCCTTGTGGAAGCGTACTGAAGAGTCTCCAGAACACGGTAAGCAAACGAACTAAGCACTTAACTACCAACACTGTAATTGCTTTCTGTCTACGCTCCTCACCAAAAATTGTACTCTTTAAACGTCTCTCTTCTTCGTCAATACAGTTGACCCTTTGCGCCTCGCTTCGCTTGGTGCCTAACCCTAACCCAGTCTTCCTTTTTGGATCAACTGCAGGTAGCGCTAACCAAAGACCAGGAATACTTAAGGATCCCGAAGACAACGGCTACCGGTGACAAAGTGGTCAACCGACATTTCACGATGGAAAAGGGCTTACTCCGGTACAAGAACAGATGGTATGTTCCCCCAGGGCCAAAGTCTACAGCAGACAAGCATGAAGGCCGAACATGACTCACGAATCGCGCGACACTTCGAGACTTACAAGACCATTGGCAGGGTTAGAGCTAAGTTCTATTGGCCTAAGATGGATAAGCATATCACCTGATACGTGCAAACATGTGATGCGTGCCAAAGAAATTAGTCCATCAGGCATAACAAGTTGGGGCTGCTAGAACCTATCGAGTTTCCTATGGGACCGTGGACAGCGATTTCGATGGACTTCATTGTAGCGCAGCCTGAGTCCGAAGGGTATACCAAGATCTGGGTCACATTGGACAGATTCTCGAAAATGGCACATTTCATATACCTGAACAGTGAGGTACTGATCAAGGCCCTTGCCTTGGTATTCCTAAAGGAAGTTTGGAACCTTCATGGGCTCCCGGAGTCAATCATCTGTGACCGAGATAGCCGCTTCACATCCAAGGTCTCGATGAGTCTGATGCACTTGTTGCAAGCGAAACTAAGCGTTTCAACTGCATTCCACCCTGGCACTAATGGGCAAACTGCAAGGGTAAATCAGACACGGGAACAGTACTTGCGTAGTTACTGTTCTTACCAAAGGGATGATTGGGTTTCACTACTACCCCTAGCGGAGTATGCGTACAATACCTCCACATCAGAATCCACCAGGTTTTCACCATTGGAGATCAATTATGTAGTTCACCTATGGACAAACCGGGGCGGTGTCGTATCTAAAAATCAAGAAATACACCCAACCAGAGAGCTCTTGGTTAAGGAAAGGGAAGGAGCCTGGGAAGAGATTCGAGAAACAGTTCAAGGGTCACAGGAAAGGCAACTGAAATGGCACACGACTGGAAAAGTCTGGCATCACAGAACTATGTTACCTTGGAGGAGGAGACTGGTGGGTGGGCAAAGAAAGCAGCCCACGTGATATTAAACCGAAAGAATATCTGCACGAAGCGTCCGATCTAGAAGCTGGACCACCAGATGTTTGGCCCTTTCGTGGTCAAATGTCGAGTGGCTAACTGAGCCTCTGAACTCCAACTGCCCACCAGATGGAGCATCCATCCAGTTATCAATGTCACATTGCTCGAACCCTATTATGAGAATCCGGCAGCAGGTAGGATGAAGGAACTCCTTACCAGGGAACTTGTGAACAATGAGCCCGGTTACGTTATTGCAGCTATTGTGGACAGTCGATGGTACGGAGGTGCGAAGGCGAAGTTTCTGTCGCGCTTCGTCCAGTACCTGGTATCATGGGAAGGCTACGGGGCTAAGGAAGATTCGTGGGACTCCTATGAGATCCTAGAAGGGACACAGTCACAGGCCATTCTGGATGTTCACCAAAGTTGTCGGTCCAAGCCCAGGGACCATAGGTTATTGGGGGAATTGAGTCGTGGGAATGAGAGATGACGCTAACGGGCCGCGACGGACCATAGAGAAAAGGGGAGTGGTATAACGACCCAGCATACATGAGCTATGGCAGACGGAACCTACACCAATACAGGGGGCCAGGAGGCGAACTGGTAGGAACCTGCAGGCAAGTAAGTAGTTCACCTACGGAGACGAGATCGCCAAGGCTCCGAGAAGGAATAGAATTGGCTGATTAGGGACTTAGGTACCTAGATACAGCCGGGAGTCGTGCCAGCGTACCTAGGGACCTCTGAAGGGGCGGTTACTCAGCTTGTCAGGGTGACTGGAAAAGGTCAGAACTGTCTATCTCCGGCAACGGGATAGACTGGGTAACAGGGAAAAGTTGCCCCGTCCAGCGGAGAGGTTACCCCACACTCAGGATCAGGTTACCCTACCATGGAGCTTGGGTCACCCTGCCCAAAGTCCTGAGTTACCCCACCTTTCAATAAGAAGTCCCTGGTGGAGTGCGAGAAAATTGACCGGAATGTTTGTCACGCGAAACCATGCATAATACTGCAATCTGGAGTTCTGGGAGATGCTATTGGGTGAGCTACGCAGCTCCAAAGAGGCTGCAAATTGGAGACATTATTTCTATAATACCCCTCTGGCCCCGCATTGAGGCCCCTACGTCATGGGCAAATGGTTGCATAGTTCTGTGCAGTCTAGCAAAGTAGAATCTTTGCAGACCTGCTTGCAACACCATATATGTTTCTACCGTCCAGTCAACAGTACGCTGTTCGCAGGATATACAAGGGGGCATAGGGTAGAAGGTGGAGTACCTACTCCAGGTTGTTTGCAGTAAAACGGACCAAAGCTGACCGAGTTAGGGGGTGTTAACCATGGGGGTCCCGCAGGTAGTCCCGGGTGATGCCGGGGCGCCCGGCAGAGTTTTACATCTACCACGCCTGTAGGTGTCCCCAATGTCAGAGGCTCTGAAAGAGAAGTGCAAAGACACCAAAAGCATGATTCCAACCACAGGTGAGGTCCATCCGAGGTAGTGGTCATGGGTAGCTTCCATTGAATCACTCCCCGACCACTGTGTCCTGCGGAAGACCCCGGAAGTCCGTGACCATAAATAGTAGATAGATAAAACGCTCACGGAAGCTTCGGGGGCCAAGTAGAAATCAATACACATGGGAAGTGTGTCGTAGGTAGTCCAGTTCATGCAGCGCCTTGACTGTTAGCTACTGGCAAGACGCTGATGTGCAAAGGTTTCCACTCTGGTGGACAAAATGGAAATACCCTGTAGAAACGATAACCGCATTAGGTGAACACTGACTAGCGTGTGTCAACACATGCATGCCCAAAGGCGGTGTCGGGAGATGTGTTGGACCGCCCTTGGCGGAGAAGGGTCTGCTCAAATAGTCGCAGTGAACTGATGGGGGAGTTTCTGGCATAAGATAAAACTACCTGAAAGTCTATGTGAGAACTGTCCTACTCCAACAATCAATCCTCTTGAGACCTTAATTGAGTGCAGTGTCAGGGTTAATGATATTATCTTTCACTGTTTACTTCACTCTTATATTCAGTGTGAACTTTTGGTGATAAGTTTGAAGTTGTTTGGTGCGGTCGCAACCTTGGGATCCATCTTTCTAGGGGTGCCCCATTACAATAAGATCACAATCAGCAAATTGAATTAATATTTATTCGTACTCACCATACAGAGTAGGCCTCTCTTATGTAAATTGCCTCATCGATCTTGGACAAACCTGACAGCATGTTTGTCCATTCTGCATCGTTCAGAGGGCGGTATTTTCTATAAGAATAATAATTGATTAGAAAAATTGAGGATAGTGGGAATATGTACTGCAATAATGTTTGTGCTGGGTTGGGTTGTGTGTTGATAGATATCTGATGATTGATGATATGAAATAGAGGATATAGAGGACCGGGCAATGAAAAGAAACAGGTATGGGCAGAGGGGTTAAAGGACTTCTCCCAATTTATGTATAAGTCATTTCTGCTAGTGTGACTGGAAATACTCAATGTATAGCTTGGAGCATGGGCGGAATCTAATCAGATCAACATTGAGAGATAAGAAATGCTATCTGAATGTCGATCAGATCAGATTGGACTGTGTACTACATATTAGATGACATAGAGCCCGAACCACAGGGGGTTTACTCTCCCTACTTTGTATGCTAACGCCAGCCCCCTTCGCCTTCCCATGTGCAATCAATGCTTACCCTTATTTTGTTGCAGGTCTTTAGCAAATCTCTTGCTGCCGCTTCCTCTCTCCCCCGATAATACACACTGCACCTCACAACCATTTGGCCAATATAGAAGCTGGATTCCGTGATTTCACCGCTACTAACGGGCCCTAGTGGTGAAAATCTGTTAATCTTTCTTGTTGCCTGTGAGCTCATTTGAGCCTACACTCCTCACAAGGGTTTCGGATTATAATCAAGTACTAGTTTAGCAGCCCGGATACTCCCGATACTCAGTGCATGATCACCTGGTACTAATGTGCCAATCTTTCGACCTGTCAGTACATATCCGGTGTTTTAGACAACACCCGAATATCCGGCCGACTGCGGAACAGGCGAAACGTATGTGGTTAGTCACAGATGTTGTTTGGGTCTTTACTGGCTCGAGGCGATTGTTGGTTTTGGGGTCCGATAGGTGGTTTTTAGTTATTACTGTTGATTCCGGTTAGGGGTACGAAGGGATTGTCAGGATGTATGAATTTGGAGGGTCCGCTGTGCGTGGTTTGTGTCGTGTCGGTCATTGCAGTATTTACTCAGTTTTCAAGAACGAAGTCATCAATAGTCTTAACAAAACAACCGAAGTTGAGCTGTAAGGACGCAGTGAATGGTAGGGAATTGTTGCCCATAGGGAGAAGCACTATGCAGATTTGGATCTGGGATCTGTACTACAGTTCGGGGGTGTTCATCCTAGGGCGCAGGTTAAGACCAGCAGTCCAAGGATGTCATTCACCTCCCGGTGTGTCAAAAACCGTAGACTAGGCACCAAGGGTGTTCATATAGTGGTAGGGTTGCTGGAGTAGTAGTAAAGGGGTGGGGAATTTTCCTGGCTCGGAGAGTTCCCCATGCTAGGGTGTGACGGCCGGTTGCCCTCCTATTTTTCTCGCCTCATAGTTTGCAAAGATAGTGCGGCCCGCAATCAGGTGAGAGTGAACCGGAGAAATCTAGGTAAAGAACTACGCAATGTTCCTCCGGCCCCATACCTTTTGTAATCTACCACACACCAAGCGAAGAAGAGTGGCAAGTATGATACCAGTTGCAACGTAGAAATCGCTAGCTACCTCGGCTGTTGGACAGAGTAATGGGGTATCTAGGGAGAGATCCTGGGGAGAGGGCGCTCTTATCTTGAGAACCGAACCCCTATCAATTCGGAGGCGCCATCTGTGCAAGGGTATCCCGAGTTTGAGCCCAAGCCGGGTTTATTCTAATAGGATAATTGAGTGCGAATAGGGGCGATGGAAATAGGAACCTGCCCCCTCCCAGCATTCACTGGACCTGTTCCGGGCACTCTCAACGCCCGAATCTCCTCGCACTCCAAGTACTAATATGAAAAATCCCAGGTTAGTGCATGTCGAAGATAATAACGAGAGAGTGGTATCCGCTGAAGTAGCGGATTGGTATATTCTGCCGGAGGGCGCTGCAGCAGTGACTGAGTTCTTGATTGCCGAATCAGATTCTAACTCCTCATTTGTGCACATAAATCCTAGTACTAAGAATTATGTTTTTGTGGTGTTTGGTTGAAATAGTGAATTGTGCCTATTTGTTATTTTAATAC
Source organism: Tuber magnatum (assembly GCA_003182015.1). NCBI lineage: Eukaryota > Fungi > Ascomycota > Pezizomycetes > Pezizales > Tuberaceae > Tuber > Tuber magnatum. The sequence continues at coordinate 10,641 of PYWC01000055.1, forward strand.
TAGCAGATCTAAGGAATTATAGGCGGTTAGTAGGATTTGTAGTGTCGTTTTCCCTCTCCGTGTCGCACTTGCTTTACTAACTATTGGCGTAGAGGGATCGGGTGGAAGTGAGCTATCGAAGTGCTCTTGGTCTATTGCGCTAGGCGACCGCTACAACATGCTGCAAGGCACCTGGAAAGGCGCTGCTACGACCTGCCTTCCCTTTGCATTTCATCGCTCATGGATTACAAAATCGGGAGAGATCCCGCTGCTAATAACCGCCGAGTGGAATGTTGAACAGGATTTTGATGCTCCGGTTTTCATTTGGCTTATTTCTCACTGGTAGGGTATTCGGCGGATCCGACTTTATCGGCATAGGGGGTTGGAGATCACAAGATGCCTATTGGTGGGATATCGACAAGGCGGGGAACACCAGGAATGGTTGATAGTGATCATATCGTTAAAGGTGGGGGGCCCGACGGCTATGGAGGTAGCCAATGCTGTGCCTGATGGGGAGGGCATACTCACTGGTCTAATTTCTCTTCGCCCACGGGCCCTCCCGGACTCGAGTGTGCGCAATGCGAGCCTTCCGGTGGGCTGGCCCAGATCGGGGACTGGACTGGCAATCGAACCCTACCAGGGAAACCTCGCCTGTATCACGACAACAGACACTTTGGGCCCGCGGGCGAGCGGAACCGGGGAAGATATGGGGGCCTTGGAGAGAGCCGGATGGAGGATAGCCTGCTCTTTCATGCACCGGACAAAGATAGGAGCAACGAGGATTAGTATGACTTGGTTGGTAACTTGGGGATGATGGGAGGAAATCCAGCCTCATTCCCACCCTGTATAACTCGCATCCTATCTACAGGATCCCCACCAAACAGCCCCGCTTCAGCTACCCCTGCTGCTTTCATACATCTATATTGTGTGTGGGGCTAGGCTTCAGGAAGTAGGATCGCGATAATCATTCCTCCGGAATAGGATGAGCTCGTGTTATACGCTACCTGTATCTTCTGATCATTGGATTGAGAGTATGATGACTATAGGTTTATTATTTTCTATATTAACGGATTCCAGAACCTTTACTATAAACAGCCTCTTCCGTTAGGGAGCCTCAGATAGTCCGCACCTCGGATGGTCAGAGCGGGATGTTTCCCTACCCCAGATCCTCCACGGTCACTCGGCTTATGGCTACAATATCTTTTGCTCGATTCATGGAGGTCCTTGTAATAAGGGTTTCAAAAAACCTCAAAGACAGATGTGCAAAGCCGATGAAAATCCGAAAGCGAGCATAAGGCTAGTGGGACATACGTGACAGAGCGCTGCAAGCATTGCAGGCAAAGGTCATAACTGCAGTCGATGGCTTGATTGGCTTAAAAACACGTTTCAAACCACTTATTGATATTGGTGCAAACCCGGCATGTAACTAACGGTGATCAAGAAGCGGATGGAGGTTGGTTCGCCAGCGCATGAGGTGTAAGGAATGTGGGGATAGTACGGTACTTCCGATATGTGCTGTGGGAGAGGCACATCTGAAGGCAAGGAAACCAATTGCAATGCGAACAACAGCATTAAACCGGTAATCAATTGGTTAATAAACTCCACTAACCTATTAGGAAAACACTACAGATGCGATTTGGAAAATTGTGTTCGTAGGCGTTGCTATCACAAGTTGGAATGAATGCTGCTATTTTCTGGCATATAGGTAGCCCTAAACTCCCACTACAATAACATGGAAGGGGGACAATGACCATGGGGGCTCAGCGAACAGGCCAAACAAAATCACTGTCTGCCAAGATATCCTTAGTGTATTGTTCGTTCGGCCCCCCGTTAGTTGAGCCCCCTCCGACGTTACCAGTACGGAGCATTCTGTCAGATACCGGTACTGCACTTGGCGCCGAAATTACCCGGACGGGGGGTAATGGAATTGCCCGTCAACATGAAATCATAGCCCAATACTAACCCTTCGGCATACATTAGACCTCCGGACCGAGATATCTAGTGATGGTCCTATCATTTAACACAAGATTCAGGGCTCGCAGACTGGATGATATGTTGTACTATACTAGTACTCCTATCACTTGCGAGGCTCAGCGACAGTGCTGTATCATACCTGTGCGATACAGTGTGGCTCATCCGAAGAGGGGGTCTAGCCAGACTTGAAAAATGTAACGTCTTATGTAATCTGGGTTAGGGTTATACTCTAACATTTTTCTATTTTTCTTAACAATTAATATCTACCTTGTTTTCCTGGAATTCAAGTTTGAGATCTAGTATTATATCGTAAAATACATCATCTCGGTTTCTACTTTTTTTCAGAATCCTTCGATCTAGTAACTTTATTGATATTGTATATGTTGGTAATAACGTAAACTTAAATACCTTATTAACTCGCGTAAGCAAACGACACACTAGTATGTCAGATTTGAGTGTGGCAGAAATTGCGTAAACTAAACTCTGTCAAAAGTCAAGGAATTAGAAGCTGGTATTACTTGAGTTTAATGTCAAGTGTCAAAATTGGCACAACATGGAAGCCAAGAAGTGGGGTAAACAGACAGTATATAGAGTAAATCAGTAGTCCACAGAATAGTAAAATTATCAAAAAAGATCATGGCTTCCTCCTCAAGTGATCAAATTAAGTTTATGGACTCTGCAATCTTTTATGGCTCACAAAAGAAAAAGCAACCAGGTCGAAAACAAAGCACAATTATTCAGAAACCGCTTGCCTATTGTTGTCCAACATCAGCTATCCAGGGACCTTATACCGCTAGATATAAACTCTGAGTACTTTCCTACTTCTTGTATGCAAAAGTACCAACAGCACCAACTCTTATGCATCCAGTTACCACAGCTGAAACGGCTCATCAGTTCAACATGCCTGCTTCTGTCATTGCACAATGGAGAAAGCAGGGAGAAGAACTCTCGGAGTCCCTTTCATCTCAATGCAGAAACCAAAGTGGCCAGCGGAAGTGGCCTGAAATGGAATACCAACTTTATGATAGTTTTTTAAAGAGAAAAAAGGAGGGACCAATAGTGCAGTGGGGATGGTTTTGGGTAACATCAAAGTTGCTCATGTCAAAACACTATCCAGATCCCATGTTTTGCTTTTCCAATGGATGGTTTGGTGGTGAACTCTTTTTTTTTTTAAGTAAAATTGTTTTAAATATATATTTCTTATATATATAATAATGACAAAAATAGTAATAAATAAAATAGGATTTCTTAATTGGTATAATGTCTCACTTCGAGTGAGTACTAATAAGGCAAGCAAGGTGCCAGAAGACTTGTATACGGCGATACTATATTGGACTCGATTTAATCACCGAAATTTGCAAACACATCAGGCTGATGAACGAGGACTTGGGGGCTCAATGGCAGAGGTAGGAAGATAGGATCCTGCAATAATTTGCAATATGGATCAAACTCCTTTACCATTTGAGTTTCTTTCAGGACATATATACGAGCTAACTGGCTCAAAAACTGTCTGGGTTAAGGGACCTACAAGTGGCTGGGATAAGAGACAGGCTACTCTTCAGCTAACTGTTTTTGCTGGTCATGGAAACTGTGTCCAGTCACTTATTTTCTTTAAAGGTAAAGGCATTGGGGCTAGTGTTTTACGAGAATTTAAACTTTACGATTCACCTGTTGCAGTAAAATTTAATCCAACTAGCTATGCGAATTCAGAAAATATAGAGGAGTGGATCGAGTATCAGCTAGTACCAGCCTTGAATGGAAAACCTGCACTCCTAGCCCGAGATCTCTTTGAAGGTCACAAAACCAATAACATCCTTGATGCTCTCAGGATACATGATATTACAATTTCTGTTATGCTGGCTAGATGTACAAGTATTGTACAACTAATTGATATATCGATCAATCATCCTTTTCAAGATGTTTTAAAGGTATCCATTTATTTATTTTTTAATTATTCAATCAAATTTGTTTTATTTTAAATACAGTACTTATAAATAAATATGAGATAATTGAAGAGAAAGAAATTAAATTAGAGAAAATGGAGGAGAGAAATAAACTAGGAGAGAGTGAAGTGGGGCAATGACAGGTGCTGATTACATGGGCTGTTGGGGAAGCCTAGGAGCGGTTCTATGTTAGTAGAAAGTAAGTGAGTATTTAATTATTTTGTACAATTACGCTTTCCTTACCAATCGATAGATCTCATGATAATGAAATATCACTAAAAGGAATTAATATAAAGAAGTTAGTGGAGGCCTTAAAGGACTAGAATATTGGAGGATTTGTAACCAGTATGGGTACTAGGTTATGTTTTATATTGGGTTTCATAGTATTGCTTGATACTTGTATTGTTTCATGTGCTATTAGTTGATATGCACAATGTTTTCTGTTTGGTTTCACAGTATTGCTTCATACTGGTATTATTTCGTGTGCTATTAGTTGATACGCGAAATGTTTTATGTTTGGTTTCACAGTATAGTTTGATACTTGTCTTGTTTCATGTACTATCAGTTGATACACACAATGTTTTATCTTTGATTCCATAGTATCATCTGATGCTGGTATTGTTTTGTGTGCTATCAGTTGATACACATATGGTTGTGGAATATCACTCATACTGGATATAAGCGATATGCTGTATTTAAAGATCGCTGATTTCTGTGATGGAAATGGCAGACTTCGACTGCCAGTATTCTAAATATACTTGGTTGAACAGTTACTTCATTGATCTCCTATTATACCCCTTCAAAGCCTTCTTCAGTAAGTAGCACTCGCTTCTTATTAATCAAGAAGCCGTTTGCTTCTATCGTACAGCTACAGGACTTGGGCCCGGTCTGAACACACTACAGCATTTGAACAACCTACTCTGGACGTTGATTCTGCTGGGGAGAAATCCTTACCTTCTGGTTCGGATAGGAATGAATTTATTTCTTATAATGCTGGACCCTGGCAGGAGGAATTTGAAATGTTAAAATAGTTAGTTTTTTTTTGATTCCATTAGTTTTTCTTTTTTATTTCACTTTTTCACTTTTTTTTTTTTTCAACATTAATTGATATTGCACTGACCTCTTATGGTATTGCGACATTTGTGTGGCTTTGTTTCACCTTAATTTGATCTACTAGCGCGTCGTTCTCTTACTCGAGTTAATACTGTACTGTGGCAACGATGGGTTTAACAGATACGCAGATTGATATCGAAATAACCCTGACCTTTATTATGCAAGGCATGGCATTTAGCGACGCCGCTGGGCCCCCGTTTAGATGGTTTGCAGCATAAGGACTTTGCGGATGGGAGTACGGTGTACAGTACTTCGTGGCGGTAATAAGTCGCGTGCATCCAAAACACTCGGAGTATTTGCGCGGGAACCGACACATATTAGGAAACTTGAGTGCAACATCAGGCTAAGTCGGGTGAAGGGTGAGTGTTTGGCCAAGCCGGTAATTTCTTCCTATCATATCATACCGGCATAATTACTTGGTCGCTCCGGGTGAATCTGGTCTTAGGACCATTAATATCACTTATTCGGGCTTGCTTCCAGGCCTTATCGTACTCGTCCTGAACCTGCACCTACCCACACCTCCACGGACCGATGGACCAGAAGAAACTATCATATTTGGTTCACGGCGAGGGACTTGTGTAGCCGGAGTACTTTGCCAGGGAAATACTGTTCAACTTAAAGCCCCAAAGGATCTTAAACAACCACTCTGGTGAGAATTGTGGCTCTATTAGGTAATAGAGTGGGCGATTCTCTATACGTTAATAGAGAGAAAATAAATATATCAAGTTCCCATGGAGCTATGGGGGTTTAAAATTGGGTAAACTTTTGGGGAATGTCCGGGCATGTTAATTACTATTGGCACCGGAGGTAACAGACCTTTGCCAAATAATTAACCTGTATTAAGGACAATTCTTGGCATATTAACATACTATTACTAAGCCAGGATGAATGTCCGCCTGCTCTAATGATAGATGTCCCTCAGCATAGAGCACCCTAGAGGGGGGTAGGTTGCGGTCATGGTGAATGGAATGCGGCAGGGAAGTCATCCCAATAAAGAAGACGGGTGGTCGGGTGGACCCAAAGAAGCCACCCCCAGTGATCCTAGCGCGCTGGACTTACCCTCACACCCTAGTGCTAGGGTGGTACCGCTATCAGCCATCTTCCAAGCCCAGGTGGCAGGTGGTGCGGCGCAACATCTATTATAGTTGTCCGCAACTTGTAAATGGACCGTAGCGCTGGTTTCCGAACCAAAAAACCTTATGCCGTATCATATTTCGGACAAATGCTGCCTCAATAGGGTAGAAACTTGAAATCCACCTAACTCTGCGCTGTATGCATTCTCGGTCAAAAACGGTATGATATAACGTGATTAATATTTTCATGACGTGCTATGGCATCGGAAAGTAGCACTCGTTGCATCCTGTGATACTGTAGCAACGGTATAAGAAGTTCAGTTGACCCGCTAAGCTAAACCTATCCCGGCACAAGCGACTGTTTTCCACAGATAATCCGTTGGCGGGTTTGAGAAGAATCTATTCTGGTAATTGTGAGAAAATTGTTTCCCCACCCCAGGTGTCTGAGAGAGCAACTGGGAATAGGGACACTTCTTGTCACTTGTATCGCGGTGAGGAATGGCGCCAAATGGTATCCTAGCACAACCTTTGCCTATCCTATTGATCCGTTCTTGAATTGTAACGAGTAAGGTATTGGGCAAGGAAGAGGGCTGGAGGTAGGAATGAATTATATTGAACTTGAATTTTTCCAAATCCCCACCGAAGAATCTTCACGAAAGTCGGACCCCAGATCCAGTACAAAAAAGGAAATATGGAACACGATGCGCTATCATAAATGTTTCATGCTCTTCTAAATATCCTCTTCCTACGGGTGAGCTTTAGTAGAGTTTTGCCGATTCACCTTTCCCTCTAACCCTCTTCGCCGTCTACTGCACTAGCCTTTCGTCGGCAAAGGAGCTGAAAGAGCGTTTCGATACAAGTGCTCGCTAGGGTAATTGCCAATTCGGCTAGGCGGCAGGAATCGGGTTTAGCGAACATGGAGACTGCCCTCGCCTTGAGAGTCCAAAACTGTGTTCCTCGTCACTCTGACGCTACTTCCTGCTAGTGGACAGGTAATTGCAGGGCAAAAGTGGGCGTAAAATAGGCTACTTAAGCCCGCTCTAGCTCCGGGTTCCCAGCAAGGGGGATGCTCCGGGAACAAAGCACCAACATGTTCACTTTCGCAGACCTGGGATACACGATTCTGGGGGCGGGGTTTGGTTTGTTTCAGAACTCCCAAGTCTTGAGTGGGTTGGTTTTACTGACTTTGTGTTAATATATCTTCCAGTCCTTCTTGCTCAGCTCTTCGCTCCATGGACACTCACTCTGATTGGTTTACTGGGTGCTAGCATCCTGGCCTTCAAGAATTATACTGATCCGGTGGCCAAGGCTTATTCCGAGAAAATAGAAGACATGAAGGATGAGATAATCCGTACCAAGGCCAAGATTGCCGTCGCGAGGCAGGATGAGCTCGACCGGGAAATCGTACGGGCGGCGCAGAGGATGGTGAAGGAGATGAACAGACATAGGAAACGTGGCTGCAATAGGCAAGAGAACCCCCGTTCTGCCAGGCATAGCTTCGAATGGGTAAGCCCAGATAACGAGGGAGCGGACCCGACCCAAACCAACACAGCGAGCAACAACGAAGGTTAAGCCAAGAGACACACTGAGACACCATCCGAGACAAACCGAGGCAGAAATGTGGGTATAATGGAGAGCGAGGAGGAGGGTAGTTTGTTTCATAGGGCCTAGACTGGGATGGGAGAGGATTAATGTAACCCAACTGAAAACTCACTAATCAATGGATGCAATTCAACCTCATTCCCCACCGGTATACCTGCTATCTTAAGCACCCTCCCATAACCTCCTGCATGTATCTTCCGCTACGGGTTTCGAACACTTCTGAATTGACTATGGGACTATCTTATACGTTGCGATTTTAAGAACAATATTTTATCGATAGAATAAACGGACGCCACGGCCGCCCGCCAGATTTCAGTGTCCGGGGCCTCTCGTCCTTTTTGTGAACACCCTACAGGGGGCAAGTATTAACCAAGCCGATGATTTCGTCTTTCATGATTAAAAATTGGTAATTGTTCGGATCAGAGATGTAAGGGACAAGATCTACCCTGGCCAACATTATGTTAAGACACTCTGCTGGTGAGCCAGACATGCAGGGCACCCGTACCTCTGGGGAAAGGCTTTGGAGGTGCACAATCTTAGCTCATAGATCCGGTGGTAGCTTTTAACAATACTAAGCACACCCTATCACATATTTGAGTGGGGAAGAAGTTAAGGCGGATAACCAAGTCAGCAAAAGGAAACCGAAAGCTTCAGATTATCAACATCTCAATTCACTTTCGGCAGTAGGGTGGAGAATTTCGGAATAAAGTGCTATATTCCCCTACTGTATAGTATATTGGATGTTTCCTTTTTTGAACATTTAATGTTTTTGGCTAATGCGAGAATTCGGCGCTGAGGGTTTGAGCAAAATTCAGACAGATTACCCAACCCTACACCTAACGGTCCTCCTGTTCGATACAACTACCCCCCTCCACCAGCATGGTTAAGGGCCTGTTTGGTTGCGATGGTTCCGTTCCGTTCACCCATACAAATTGCCTACCAGTTCCGTTAGGTAACGGTCATTTTGTATGGGTGAACGGAACGGAACCATCGCAACCAAACAGGCCCTAAGAAAACCCCTGCCTACCGGAACCCCTTGGCGTAGGTTAGCTGACCTAGGCTACACGCTCCAGCGCTGATGAACTTTCCTCCGCCTTTTCGATATTGAGATCAGGGTCTACCCTGTGAACATGCCGACTCGGGCTCTAGGGCTAGGGAGAGAAAATTGTTAACTCTGGCGACAATTCCGCTCTCCTCCCTCCCGCTGCTGCTTTCCAAGATCATGTGCTGTTGGTTGCAGGGTAGCCAGAAGTACCATGCAGTGAAGCGGTCCTGCCAGTCCATCTGGGCTTGGCGGCTGTTATAGATGCTCCTTTAAGTGATATGGGCTATAGTTTGATTTGGGGTTGGGGGATGTAGTCAGGTGGGCGAGTGATGTATTGTGAGGATGCAGAGCATGTACGCTCAGGGATTTGGGAGAAAGAGGAAGGATCAACAGGTTCCAGAAGCCACTTGTGGAAAACCTGTGATGTTTCAGATTAGGGTTTGCCGAGCTTTGACTCAATTTATTGTCCCCCCGCAACAAGAGGACAGGTGGGAGATGAGCACCCACGGCTATTCGGCAATCTCTATTTACCAAGGTAGTTGATAAGGGAAGTGTGCAACAAGGCATAGGAATATCGCCGACGTGCTAGGCAGCGAACGGGCAACAATGAAGCTTCGAAGATAGAGAAACGGACAGAGTAGTGAAAGCGTTTATCCTATTGGATGACAAGGTTTGTATATATAAGTCATATCCCGGGTCACATGACCGACACACATACACCACCGTACAGGAATAGGATAACGTAATTTTGAACATAGACATTTTCTCTTCATCCGGTGTCCAGCTTGCTTCTCATTTGGTAGTTACGACAGACTACAGCTCAATTTGGATACCGGTATGTAATCGATGTTTGGCCGGGACGCGGTAAAATTCGTGAGGGTGAAAATCAGGAAGTGAACTTGAAGTTTGTAGGATGGACTATGCACTTAATAGGACACTGGCGATTTCGCCCTATACCCCCTAGCTGTAGTCGGTCAATTGGAGTGTTTTTTCTAATGACCGGAGTTGTAACAGAGACAGAGCATGATGTCATTAAGCTTCTTTTTTGTTTTCTTTTTTTTTTTTTTTTTTGATTTCGTTTGTTTATTA
>PYWC01000055.1:23738-51226 GCA_003182015.1 Tuber magnatum
CCATCCCCGCGCCGCCTAACTCCCCAAGACCTCATCTGTCTCGGGCGAGCTTGACGGCGGCGACGGGGCCCCCTGGGGGAGGTGGATTGGGCCTCCCTCCTAGCCAGCTCTGCCTTCGTGAGAGCGAGTTCCACCTTAATCGCCTCAAACGCTTCGGCGGTGGGGGCACCGACCCGTCGCCGGATCCAGGCATCGGCGATTACGAGCACTGTGGCGATCAGGGTCGCTAAGGCGGACGAATGCTTCTCTAGTAGACCTAAAGAATATAATACCACCGGGTTAGCAAACAGGAGACTTTGAGACTTCTGGATGGCCATTGCTTGAACACACAAAGCAAGTGGGAAGTCATGGTTGGTGCGGTTGTGGGAGTCGGTGGGGCGTCTTTTTTTTTTTTTGAACCGATGACTTGTGTGATAGATGTGGGGGTGTTTTTCGAGAGAGAGAGAGAGATTTAAGGATGAGGGTGAAGAATTAGCGGAAGGATGGCAAAACGGCGGACAGAAGCTGGCTTTAAGCACTCTATCGGCACCAAATATCTCCCATGCCATGACGCGTCCGCTGATGCGAAGAGTCCGCATATCCGCAGCTGTGTGCTAAGGCCACAAGATAGCTCTCCAGCCTTGCCAACGATGCTTCGTTCATCCTCAGTAGTGTGGCGATTCTCCTTACGAGTACGCAAATCAATAAACACACCCAGCCCCATTGATCACTGCGCCCAAGAAACATAAGGTCACTTCCAGTACATGAAGGCAGGTTGGAGAGCACCGATCAGGCTGATGGGAAACCTTGAGCCCAGCCCTGTGGAGTAACGCTACCGCATAACTTTACCAGCATTACTGTTTTTATTTTTTTAAATGTCAGTCTATAAAAATCTGGAAACCTGGAGGAGAATTGTGCCTTTGTGCGTGGCAACACCGATGGATTGTAGCCAAAGAAATGGAAGTGTAAGTTCTTGCTTACCCGCCTCGGAGGCTGCACTGCAAATGGTTACTTCGGCAACAGTTTGCCCAGCGCCCGGCATTTTATAACCACCTCTTTTCCTGTATTATCCGGGGCACTTCCCCTATCTCTCCTGCATAAATCCATGAGGGAAAATCTAACCTTTCCGCGGTATTCACACTATTTCGTAATTTCACTTCTCAGGTATAGCACTAGGAAATTCCACACACAGTAGAATATCTCTCGATGGTTTAGGTCTCGGAAACACCAAATTTACCAGCACTGTGGGAATAGGCATGCAGTAGTTTGAGGATGTCCTGTCTAATCCTTAGATACCTGTTGTTAGGCCAAACACTATGCCCTTCCTTGCCCATTCAAGGTGGCCGGTCGTCAGGTCACACACTATCACTCGCTTGTTGGTTTTTTTTTCCATCAAAAATGATTCCGGCCCTGAGAATGCGAGTAGAATCAGATACACAATAACGCGCCTCCGCGTCAACTAAATTCCCCCGTCCTACGATGTATTAGGAGTAGCGGTCTAGGGAATTGGTGGGCAATGATTTTGTGAGTTAGATTGCGCGTGCTCAGGGTCCAGCCAATCGCACCCAGGGGTTTCCATACTCCGGTAGGATGTCGCTGTTCCGGGGCCTGGTTTCTCCTTCTTTCCCCGTCCGTCTTTTGCTCTAATATTTTAGGGTTAATTTAGCTCGCCATCAATTGAGCCGTTCGTCAATTCAAAACATGTTCTAGAGTTGTTGAATCGCGGGACGGGTTGCCCACTATGCCCTTCAACATGTGTTAACACCCATGAACCTAAATCTGTAACCTTTCCTATCAGCCCAAAATGCGTTCTCAAACGACGGGCGACTGAGCCGACGGCGCGCAAAACTGAGCCAAACTTTTACCTAATGATGGGGTCCTGGCATGCTGAGCAAACTGAGGTTTCTGCCCATGTGCTTAGATAAGCAATGATGGCCCGTTTGCTAGTACGCGTCTGTGTATGGTTGCATTTCCCTGTTCCCCGCCATTTTTGTCCACCAGACCCACAACTCCCTTATCGGTGCAAGCCTTGCTCATTTGTCAGTTATCATTTCTCTCTTCTCAGTTATTGTAAACATTTATTTCTTGTCCATTGGCAAAGCCATTTTCTCCCTACCCCTCACACAACGCCCTCCTCTCTCCCCTATCTGCCCTTGGAACTACGCAATTGACATACCAGGATAGGCAACCGAACATGCCGCCAGTCCCTCGCTCGGCCTGGTGTGATACCTACATCTACAATTCTAAGACCCCTGCCGGCGTACTAGGAGATCTCTGGATTGCACCTGGCACTACAAACTCCAACCTTTATTCCAGAGTGGCGATTTTCTGCTTCTTTACCAATACTTTCCCACTATATGTGGCTAGAGAGCCGTTGGCTGAGAGTGATGTGCAACAGCCTCCACTAGGAAATAACTATGTTGTAACTAATGGTATGTTTCTTCGGTGCCTCTTTTGACTGCTACTGACCCCGGACAGCTTCCATCACCGCCACCGAGGACGTCCTCCTTTCACGTACGATATCTTTGGCAGTGGAACCCGCACTGACCCATTCCGTTATTCTGTGCGTGCTTGGGATCAGAAATGTGGTATAGCCGGTACGCCAGGACTAATGGCACACCACCCCAGGTGGAGGTCCTTCGTTTTGTAATTTGTACTGGTTGTGTCCTTTTCTGCGCACGGGAAGCTTCGGTTTCTCTTGGATCTAGATATCTGGAGTTCTACTTTCATCGCTGATGTCTACCACACTCCCCTATCCTCCCCCGGCGAACCTCCACGCTTATATACTTTGGCAAAAGAAAACAAACTTCTGAACCCCTCCGAGCGCGATCTAGGCAACCCCGCTTTTACCCCTCACTCTGGACATTCTCCGAACTTCTCTTAACTTTTGTTTACACCACTTTGTCCTCCAATATCTGTTCCCCTTGCCGCCGCGTGCTACATATTCCCTGTCCTTCTCTGCTGTCTCTATGGTAGCTGGACCCTAAGGAAGCTCAATAACCTTCTACTCCGCCCACAAATGAACAACTGATAGGCATTGCAGATAGGAAATAAACACTTGACTAACTTCCGTGACTTTCCTCATACCCATAATCCGTATGGGCTATGCGGATATAACCCTCAATCGGAGTACCGGTGATTTGCAATACTTCGAAGTGGCTCCCAGATTTCCATTGGAATACGAGAGGAATTTAATTGATTTCAACTATGGCCGTTGGATCACAATTTCCCTGCCAAGAATTTCCATGCAACTATCAACTCTCCTCAGGATGGGATCTTCCCGGGGTGAGATATCGAGGGTTTTTTTTAATAGTTATGATTTGGCAATTAATCCCGATGTATGAATTCCTAGATCTTCTAGCTTTCCTAGCTAATGATCCAGTAGGATAACTATAGGATCACCTGTTTCCCACGCGTCATCCTGTTCAGATATCAGGTTATGGGCTGCTTCGGCCGGTTGATGTGCTTCTACGCTGGCACTTACACCCGACTGGGCTGGTGGATACGATGGGGGAGGTAGAGACGCCTGATGAGTCCGATCCCCGGCCTGACACAGACATTATGGGTGATAAAGGGAGCTGTGCAAAAGCTGAAGAGAGAACTGAGTTGGAGCTCTTTGTCCATGGTAATCCAAGGAGGTGCTGTGCCTAAGGCAATGTTTGGGTGCGAGGCGATGTGTACTGTACGTAGCACACTATAATATTTTATAAAAATACCAGGGTATAGTCCCCGTATCAGCTCTTCTGGTCCCTCCCGAACCGGGCATACTCTCAGGCTGTGTATGATAGGAAACACCAGGAACTAAAACCCGTCTCTATAGGGCATGGCTGTTATCTCGTTCATACGCGATGGGTATGATAGAAGGACGAATTCTTTGTTGGGCTGGAATATTGTTTGTGTTGTACGTTCTGTGGTCTGGGTCACCAATTTGACGAGTCTGTTCTGTTTTTTTCGGCCCCTTCAGAAAACTTTGTGGGTGATCCGCGACCCTTAAATACGTAAAGAAGAAACTGCTTTCTCCACCCATGCCTTCTCACTTTCCATCTCTTCATCCTATCTCCAGTGATCAAACATGAACCCCTGTCGTTTTCTTCTATTCCGCTTCCGCCGCCTCACTTCTCGCTTCTTGTCCCTTCTACCCCTTACTACCCTTCACTGTGAACTGACCCCCCTCCCGGTTTCCGATATTACAGTGCCTCATCAGAAGTGTTCGTGATCTGAGACATGGTTAATTGTGGTTGCGCCATAGGACCCGGGCCGGTGGGGTTGTCAACGGCGTGCGCACACCGACTGCATGATCACTGAGTGCACGATCAACCCTCAACCATCAACAGTCAATTATCAATAAACTACTATTTATATTTTAGAGGAACAAAATAATAAATAAAGCCAGCTAATACTTTGTATAACCACCCCTTGCTTCCAATACTGCAGCTACTCTATTAGGCATTGATTTCCACAACTTTTCAAAAAACTCCTCAGGAATTGTCTCCCAAACCAAAGGTAATACTTATGCAAGTCTCTTCTTAACAGCTTCTTTTCCTCCTTGGGTATCTCCAATCCTTGGATACTGCTGGTGTAATTGCCTTTTAAGCTCAACCAATACATGCTCAATAGGATTTAAATCAGGGGAGTAAGGGGGATGTTCCACCAATTCAATACAATTCCTCTCAAACCAAGCTGTAACACTATAAGCCTTGTGAACAGGAGCATTGTCTTGGTGAAAAAAAATATCTTTAAGTTGGATACCAAAGGAAATCATCTGATAAATAACAGGAAAAAGATGTCTTCTGAAGAGCCTAACATACCTCGTCTTGTTAACATTTTGGGTGATGGGAACCAAGGGACTTTTTCTCTTCCCCCAAAAGCACCCCTATACCATTAGTGAAATTCCCTTATCCTTCTCCTTTGGATGAACACAATCTGCTAGCCACTGCTCCCCACGTTCTCTGAAAACCCACTGCTGCCCAGGATTCTTGGATTTCTCCACACTGTACTCATCACTCCAAATGACTCTCTCAAAATCCTCAGCTGTCCAATCCTTATGAACCTTAGCCCAGTCTAATCTTTTAGCAATATGCACCGGCTTGAGCTTTGGTCTTGCTTTGGCTAGCCATTTCTTGATATTAGCTTCTCTGAGTATTCAATCAACTATAAATTTGTTAGAGAATCATATCCTATCACTCAACTGGGTACAAGGAAGTGGTTGTTACCAGTAGAGAAAGAAATACCCGGTGCATAATGATCCCTGAAATCTGGCCTGGACATTCTCCAGTTGGATTTGGCTGCCCAGATGATGGTGTAATACTATTGCTGGCTCAGAGATGATCTGTAACCAGGGCAAGAAAGCTTATTCAGTGATTGGCACTCACATGCACAAGTGAGGAAGCTTTTAATAGTTGTCCATGGCCGGCCAATATTTTGAGCAACAAGAGCAATATTCCAGAGGCAGTAGAAAAATCTGATGATGATGCCTTTTTCAACGTTGGTCATTTCTGTCCTGGAGGTCTTTGGAGTTTACATTTTTTTTTTTTTGATGTATATCCGGTTCGGTTAACCATTGGAAATAATCATTGAAATAGAGGAAGTAGTATAGTATTATCGTAGTGTAGGGCAAGTATGGTATCATAAGTACAGTCGCAATCAGCTCCATAGTTTTTGATGAGGTCGCATTTGGCGAGGTTGCTTAGTAAGGCATGTTTCACAAACACTTCTGACGAGGCACTGTACTCGGGGGTGAGGATAAGTCGGGCGCGGTGCCACAAAAAGTCTTGGTTTATTGCCTATTCTGGGTGTCGCCCGACCTTTTTCCTCATACAAAAAAATTGGTGCAAAACGCGTTTGTATGGGTAAAAACCCTAGTTACTTTATATGGGTGTCGCCCGACTTAACGCACCCCCCGAGTACATATACTTCGCAGATAAGAGATAACAAAAAAGGGATCTAACCCAAAGTCCAAGAGACATGCTCGTTCCAAACACACCTCGCTTGTATGATCATATCGCTTTATGTGAGCACCGGAAATGTGTAATGAGGCATGGCTTCCGGGAGACTACCTCCTGGTACTGGCCCCCGGCCATGCTCCCGCTGGGGGGTATGCGAACGCCCGAGTTAGCGGCATAATGTGCGTCATTTCCCCATAAAAGTGCACCAACGCATTGGACTGTCAAGAGGGTCGGACGTAGAACTGAATTACCTTGTCTATGATTTTTGCCCAAATCCTCCTTGGGGTAGAAATTTCGACAAAATCAAACCTCGCAATTGAGCTCAAAAAAGGGCAAATGTAGCATAATGTGCGATTAGGAATACCCGATAAACTGTCGTATTTTGGCCCGCCGGGTGCTGGGCGTCGATTGAGTGACATTACCAGCTTGTGACCTTTTTGGTATGATACATTTTAGCTGATTCACTTCCATGCCTGACCCGCTTCCCGGGCAAATGCGTTACTGGTTTAGGCATCCCACATTGTGCGACGATTGAGTTTAGTGGGCAACCTACCTACCTGCTAGTTCCCTCGCTTGAACACCTGCCCGAATTCACGGAAACGACGTGCTGTGGCACATTTTTATCAAAATTCTAATCCTACAGGTAAAGGCTGCTGTCCGCTCAAACGGGCTCAGATATCAAGCCGCACCCACCCGGACCTACCAAGGTGAAAACGTCCTCCGACGGTTAATGTGGGGCTTTAGGCCGCTGGGGTTTGGTGTTTATATCATCCGTGATTACCCAGCCGCGAGGTAACGTTTGTGTGTGCCTCCTTCCCTTATCTCCTCTCAACCTACCATCAGATCGGCATCTCCTACACCAATCCCTTCGCCCGCTTTCAAGCACAACGCTATCCTCGACTACGGGAACCGTAAAAAGTTTCTTGCCCGCCCTGTAGTCATTAGTAAGCGATTCTGTTGTTCGGTATTGGAACTTCCCAGATGTGCACACTTCGGGATGCCCGTTACTATGGGTGCGCTGGGAACAAATGAGAACTACAACCGTAACCCAAGGCATGCGCTGTCCTAGGTGACGAAAGGTGGCGAGATTTCTAAAATTCTAGCGGTCTAGGAGATAGTAGTTGCAGCCATCTCACCTGAACAGGCAATAGAGGACCACATTTCGCACTCACTAAAATCGCTAAAAGTGTGTGAAAACCAGGACGGCTGAAGGGATACTAACATTCCCTGGTTGTCGCTTGGCGCAAAAATTCTTTTCTTTTCCGTCAAAGTAGGTCCCCCTTTCCTCCCCATTCCCCGTTAGACAAACACCATTGACGGAAGATATGGTAGGCAATAAAACATGTCGCCTGGCGATCGCTCAGCATGGCGTGATGTATATATCTACGCTTCCAACAATCATACTTGTACTACCGTAAAAGCTTGAATAATTGGACGGTGTGCTATGTCGTTGGACTTTCCTCTCTCCGTATGGTCAAGAAATTTTCTGTCTCGGAAAGTGGAAAGGGGCTGTGTTCTTGTGCCCCTTTCCAGAGAAGGGAATTTCGGACTGCATAGCACACCGTCCCGTTGTTCAAGTTTTTACGGTACTGTGCTCGGAGGCCTGTGGGTCCCATCGGGCATTACCGGTGCTAGTCTCTATTGCATGGTGGATATCTTCTGTTTCTTTACCGACACTTTCGAGCAACATGACGATAGCGAATGGTTGGTTGAGAGAGATGAGCGACAGCTTCGACCAGGAAATTACTATATTGTCGCTGATGGTGCGTTCCTTCAGTGCTTCTGTCGGCCGCAGCTCAGAGTGGATAGGCTCCATGGCTGCCACCGACGAGGTCCCGCTTACTCGTACGACTACATTGTCCTCCGGAACCCACGTTGCATCATTCCGTGATGCTGTGCGTGAGCGAGATCAGCGATGCGTTATACCCGGCGGGCCGGCACGCCTAGCTCACCTTGGCAGGTGGACTGCGTTTGAAACTGCGCATATCTTTCCATTGGCATACGAGGGACACAGGAGTGATTGTAACTACAATCGTTGGATCACTCCCCCCCCCGCCCACCGATGAGTCCCACCGATCCATTAATTCTGTTCAGAATGCGATCTTGCTCGCGAGCGATATACGCGATTTCTTTGATTCCTATGATCTGGGGATTAATCCAGATGTACGAATGTCTAGATATTCTAGTCTTCGGGGCTAATAATTGTGTAGGATAACTACAAGATCGTCTCCTTCACACCGGATACGGTTGATTATAAAACCGCGGGGCGACATCTGGACCGGATGTTTCTCGAAAATCCACTGCGGCCGGTCGATGAACATCTATGTTGGCACATTCGGCAGGCAGTGCTCGCTAATGTGAAGGAGATGGGAGAGCCTTCTTTTGAGACTGATTTCCCGGCTGGCTCGGATATAATGGGTGTGATCGTGGGCGGTCCAAATTCTGGGGAGAGAATCGAGTTTGAGCTGTTTGGCCGTTTCAATGCAATGGGTGGACACTCTTGAGGGGCGGGTAGGCCGCTAAGCGATATGTACCTAGTCAACCATATAATTTTATAGAACGGGGCTTTGCACCGTTCATTGGTTCAGAAATTCCACCAGTAACCGGGGGTGTTGAGGATATCCGCCGTTTAACAATATGCGAAATTAAATACCTCCCAAAGGTGTAACGGCTGATTTCTCGGTGGAGCGAGATGGATTGTAGAATTGGTGTTGTTTCCGGCTCTCCAAAAGGAACTATTGGGGGAGGGAACGGGTGACACATATAGTGCCGGGCATCTGAAACCGACCCTCATGTTCACTTTTTCGTGAATTTGAACAGGGGTATTTCGGCAATAAAAAGTACAGGACTTGGCATGTTACATGTGATATACTTGAGTGAAAAAGAAAGAACCGGGATACAGTTTCAAATATCAAGTGAAGAAAACAAGAAGAAAATAAAAATAAAAATAAAAATAAAAGAAGAAAGTTAAAAACCTTTGGCCATAAAGTATACACGTTGATGTGATTTATATTCTTTGATATACTTTTCATAGTCAGGAGATGCATAATTAACTCCAGCCCGATAAGTGTGAATCCAACGTAGACATTGATGATAGAATCCATGAATCGTACTAGGCTTAACCGATGCTAAAGCATCTGGAATCCTTGCCTGCAGGCCACTCAGTGTATAATCGCAGTGCTCATGAGCAAACCGTTTAGACTGACCCCAAAAGTACTCGATTCAGTTAATTTCACAGTGAAATTTTGGAAAGAACAGAACCAAATATCCTGCTATTTCAACTTGCTCAACCAACATTGACTTTTGAAGTTGAAAATCTGGTTGGGATGCCATCAGTGACCGGGCACAGCAATCTATAAATACCAAATATAAAAAATATATGTTAGTGCTTATTTCTTGTGTCTATATCTTGAAGATTGTACAACAGCCTGAGAAGTCTGATAGTATATGAGTAAAAAAGTATATAAAAATGTACTTACGAGTTCCACCACACCAAACACCCAGGTCTGCACATTCCGAGCAACCCTTGGTACTATAGTAATGGTAGCGGAGACAGTGTACCTTTCTTGTATATTGGGAGCAAGTTCTCCATCGCTTACACTCATCACGCTTTCTTCTCCGGATGCAGTACCTGCTGCATACCGTTTCCTTCTGGCATTCTACACAGTAAGTGCCAGAAATGCATTCTTTGCAATTTCTAACTGCGGTGCACCCCGTACAAAGCTTTTTAGGACATTCCAAAAGAAGCTGATCACCACTTTCAGGTCATAAGCCTCTCTCCTCAAGTACTCTTCTTATTCCCTTTTGCCTTGTATTCTCAATTCCATCATCATTCACATAAAATTCGCACATACTTTGCCCATGTTGATTGTCCGTCCCCAAATACCAGTCCTGTAACCAATTCTGCTTTCCTCCAGGCTCTGAACACCTATTTTGCGCAAGAAGTGCATTGTGGGCATATGATCCATGATTTGAGGAATTATCAAACAAGAACAGAAACTGATATCCCGGATAGGCTGCGTGTGCAATTAGGATTGCTAGTTCTGTTACTTGTTTTATCAAATGCCCTCCTTCCCAGTATCCATTCTACCGTCCATACTCAAATAATGTTGTAGCATGTAGTGGTAAACCAAATACTTCATGTCGCTCCTTTGAAATATTTTCAAGGGAGGGTCGCTGCCATGGTACTAAGAACTCAGATACCATGATTCCCTGCCCATGGAACTTTCCCCGAATTGTTCGCATTCCCTGTTTAACCCATGTCTGCCGGCGGGAGTCATTTGCTAAAAATGTCAACCCGTCATGTGCAATTATGATAATTGGCTTTTTATCATCTCTGATGTGATATTCTGGTGGGTACCGCTTCTTCCTCATAGATCCATCATCCTCAAACTTGACTATGAAAGGCCAAAGATATTCTAAGGTCTTCACAAATTCTGCCCGATAGGCAACCACATCCTTTGTTTCGTGTCCATCGATATATACTCCTTTTCTAACATCTTTATAGTTATACCCATTCCTCTTTAACCATCTTTGAATTGTCCTTGCTGCCACACTTTTTCTGTTCCTAATGATTACTTCTTGTATTTGCACTACTTTCTTTCCTTTCGTTTGTTTCTTCCCTTCTCTCTTTTCTCTTCTTTCTTTACGTCCTTCCCTTCATTCTCCTTCCTTCCTTCCTTCCCTTTCTTTCCTTTCTTTCCTTTGTCACCTTTGTCTTCTTCATTCCTGTCCTTTCCTTCCTTCCCCTCCCTCACTTTCTTCACTTTCTTCTTTTTCTTCCCTGCGTCTCCCTCATCTTCTTCCTTCTCTTGATACCCTTCCTCTTCTTCCTCTTCTTCCTTTTCTTCCTCTTCTTCCTCTTCTTCCTCTCCTTCACCTTCTTTGTTTTCTTTGTTTTCTTCGCTTGCTTTGTTTCTTTCCCTTGCTTCATTTGCTTCATTTAATTAATTTGCTTTGTTTGCTTTATGTGATTTATTTCCTTTCTTTCTTTAGTGTTCCTTGTTTTCTTCAGCTTCTTCAGCTTCTTCAGTTTCTTCAGTTTCTTGGGTTTCTTGGGTTTCTTCGCTTTCTTTGTTTTCTTCACTCTCTTCGTTTTTTTTTCATTTCCTTCCCATCCTTCATTTTCTTTGTTTTCTTCTTTTCCCTCTACAGCCTTCTCCCATTCGCATCATTCTACTTCCTCCAATTCTCCTATTACCTTCCTTATACCTATTTCCTCTTGTCCTATCTCAAGCTCTGTTTTCTCCTTCACCAGTTACCCCTAATATGGTTTCCTCCATGCTAATCGAATATATTATCTGACCCAGGTCATGAAATATTGAATTCTCGTAATGTTGGGGGTAAGTTTCCTGTATATACTTGTTGATAATTTGTGCTATTTTATAGGTGGTAATAGCTGAGATGTTTGATATATATTAGCTTCTAATTACCACAGATATAATAGAAAAAAAGAGTAAAGTTAAGTTACCTTCTCCCCTTTGAGCAAAATAGTCACGGCATGCTAACTGTACTCCCTCATCTTCAAACAATGATTCTACTTTGTTGATATTGCTTCCGACACTACTCAGAGTAATGTGGTCAATATCTAAAAACCCCACCTCCTATCATATAATCCTACGAGCAGTATACACCCCTCGTCAAACTGTTTCTGCTCCCTGTAATGCTAATTGCTGTCGTGGAGATTTTGGATGCATCTTTTGCAAGTGTAAGAATATTTGTACAAGAGTGTACTGTTTGAGTAAATGACCTGTTATCCCTCCCGTACCATGTAAAATGACCTGGTCCTGCTTTCGAGTAAGCAATTTGCAGAATACTTCTAAACCGTTTTTCCGCATATTGATTCCGTGTTCTTTCTCAGTTGGTTCTGGGGTTAATGGTAAGCCCTGTGATAAGTCTAAAAGACTTGACTGTCATGATGGCTGCTGCTGATACTGTTCGGTCGCTGGGTCCTCTATTGATATGTTATGTCCACCCTCAGAATCATCTCCTCCGATTCCAACTCCTTCTGTACTTTCTCTATTTCTGATACTAATACCAAGATCTTTTTGACTTTTCCACATCTCTGTAATTCTATATAATTTCTGGCCTTCTGCCGCTAGGACTTGCTTTTTCTTCCCCTGCTTCTATAATGCTGTCCAGCCAACTAATATGTAGTTCTCTTATACCACTCAGGGTAGTGATACTCCTGCTTCTTTATGCCATTGTAAGTTTAGTTTATTTTTCTCCTCCAAGTCCTCCTCTGCTATTATATTGCCCTCATCCAAGTAGTCTTCATGGACTAATGCATAGCCTTCCCCCTCCTCTTCGACACTATCCTTGTCATCACTTTCAGAATCACTATCAGATTCTGATTCAGTGTCGGAGCCGGCCTTGTGTCCAGCATGTTCTTGGCCGATAATGGGCAAGTTGTATCATTTGTTACTGGTAACCTTTCCTCATTGCGGTTTAGCTTGTTCCGAATTAAGTTGTCGAAGGTGTAAATAGTGAATACGTTTCTTGAAGAGAGGCATGATTGTACTGTTTTATTTAATCTTACCATCCCCTCGCTTCGCTCTACAATACCAAACCTTTTTTCATTGTGTAATTATGTAAGCAATCTTGGCATCTGCCATGAAATATCACCCAAATTGCCTATTTTGGAACATTCTTGGCTGTTTACTTTTTTTTTCCCTCATACAAAATTCTTCCTACTTCTCATGTACCACCTACATTCTCCTGTAACTTAATTAAGATAATAAATTCATAGATATTTACTCAATCAATTCCTCTTTATTTCTATACTCTTATTTCCTTCATTACCTTATTGTGGTGTTGTTGCCATTCATGTATTCTGCTCGTCTTTTGTTGTTCCGTTGAGGGTCGGTTTCATGCGCCCGGCACTATATCATAATGTTTCACACTATAAAGGGCAAGCATAAATAATTGTCACCTTAATATTTTAACCCGTCCCCTACATAAAACTACCGGCCGGCACAGGAGCGCTTGGCCGTCGTCTGTCCGCTAGGATAGTAAATAAAATTCAAGTCTCTCAGGCCGGACTGTGCTCTNGGGGGGGGCGCCGGATTGGAAGACATTGGACAGAGTTGTAATGATCATCCCTAGGCTCTAATGCCGCAACAGAGTGGCTCTATGCAGAAATTAGGCTCTAGCCTTGTAATGTTCACAGGCTTTAACAAAGTCGAACAAAAGGTGGCAAGCGAAATAGACGTTTAGGGCGTTGAGTCGAAACGCTGTAAACAGGCTGCAAACAAAAGTAAATGCGGGTATGGTTATCAGTCCCGAGTTATCGAGGATAACAGGACTGGTTTTGCAAGGAAAAGGTTTTACAAGTAAAGCCATTCATTAGTTACCGGACAGTGTATGGGGTAGTGGGGCACGTGGACCATCGATCATGGGGAAATTGAGGTGCCATCGTATCATACCTACCCTCACCGTGTCACGGGATTTGAATCATAATCAGCGGCGTGGCGAGTACTGTACAGTACTCGGGGGTAGCAATAAGTCGGGTGCACCCTATATACGGTAATTAGGGCTCTCCACCATACAAACCCGTTTTGTGGCTTTTTTTTGTAAGGTGGAAAAAGTCGGGTGCACCCCCAGAATAGGAAATAAACCCAGACATTTCGTGGCACCGCGCCGCACTTACCCGAGTACCCGAGTACACTGCGGTTCCGCTCTCCGCCGGCATTCACCTGGAGTTTTTGGATACCGTAGGAGCCCGCAGCCGAGAATCGATCACCGCATTATCTATCCCACTGACAGCGCGGCCGTTCAGCAGGGCCGCAGAGCACGCGTACTGTACAAACCCGGAAAGGTCGGTGTCACTGCCCCGGAAATAAGGCCAGTTCGTGTTACGACTGTCTTAACAAACCCCACCCCCCACTCCATTCCAGATCTCCGGTGGCCTCCACTACGCGCGATAACAAATTGGAAGACAACGGATGCCCCGTTAGTGTCGGTCTAAGAAAGCTGACTTCACCTCTTGTACTTTGATGGACCCCTGCACAACTTTCCCCGTGCCTCCTCGAGGGGTATGTCGAGGAACATCGTGTGTAAAGAATGATGGTTACACACATCGGTGCCGTTGTAAATCCAATTTCGTGATCATGACCCAAAATGTGTAAACAGTAGCGTTCGGTTAACGAGAATCACAAAACCAGAAGGTTTACCAGGCCGCAGATAGGGTGATAAAAGAAGTGAGTATTAAGTTAACCTTCCCATTGCTCCCCTCCTGGTCTCTCGTGTGATCTTGGCAGCGATCAGCCGTTGTACTGTACTCTAGTAGAGCCCGTGTAGAGTACTGTCGAGCGTGTGGAGATCCTCGTATTGTTGTCGTGGTGGATTGCGACTATCTTGGGCGGACAGTTGTCATCTTCATAGGGGTACCGGTTGCTGTGGTTTTATGAATGCTTTCCGTTGCAGGGAATTGTCCTTTCGGAGGAGGGAGAGAGCAAGGAAAAAGAAGCGGAAGAACTTGGCATCAAGGAAGGTCTCTCATCCTGACAGTGTTTAGCACTAAAGCGAAAAATTCCCCTTTCCCCTTTTCCCATCGTCTTTTCACTCTTGAGCCATTTCCACCGTCTGGAACCCCCCATTAGCACGGGCTTGGGTGTTTGAACGGCTACTCCCATTCCCGACTAATTGCTAAGCTGATAGGTGGTCCCTGCTTCGGCCGAGAAGCATCATTTACGGTCACCCACCAAAGAACGCCAGAACCGATCCCGTAGGGGGGGGGGGAGAGTATTCGGCAGTGCTCGTACCATCCCAGTTATAGTAGGTATCGGTGGTTGTAAACCTCCGGGTCCGCTCCACGACCGGTGCATCCCATACACACGCGATCCCACTCTGGGCGCCGCCATCCGGCGCTCGAAAAGTCAGCGCCGGCACGGCTATGACATTTCACATCCCGCACCCACAGGGCTTGTGTTGGCACAAAAACACCCACGATAACGGTAGGTAGTAATTGGTCACCGGTTAAAGGAAGAGCTTCGAATTAAACGTTCAACGCTAGCCCAAGCGAAATGCCACTCTTACACCACCTCTCCGGCAGATCCCCATTTCCTGACATTCTCCGAGAGGCCGCTAGCTAATTTCTTTAATTGTCGGACTCTGAGTTTACCAAGGTTACTAGCAAAGGCTTCCTGTTCAAGGTTGGCCTTTGGAATGAGCAGCCTCTGACCAGCATGTGTTTTTCGTCGATGGATACTAATAGATGACTATGCCGGATTTGCTCCCGGATTCCTTGTCCTTCCGGCTTTGGTTGGCTTTCCGGGCTCTACCGGAGGTCCGGAGTCACTGCCAAACACACATATCACGCTCTTACGACTGGGTATGGGCCCTCGGAAGGGTCGGGGGAGATGAACGAGGACTTGCGGAAGGGGCTACGGAGCCCGCATTAACCGCATATGGGCCGGAACCCCGGAAACCGGAAGAGACGACGTTGGGGGAAGAACCCGGGGCGGAGGCTAAAGCGGTGGGAAACGTGCAGAGATACGGTATTTTCTACATATGTCGCGGGTGTGCCGCCATGCTTGGACGCTGCAGGAAATATTCATGCTCGGAGATGTAACTCATATATTTGTATTTCCCCTCCCCATTTCGAAGACCTATAGCTTCACTACCGGATCTTTTGTGTGAGAAGGACATTCAAATATAAAGGTTCATCTAAATTCGGCTAGGGTTACGGGGATCAAGTCTAGCCCACTTAGCGTTACATTTATTTTACTCAGATGTCCTTTTTACGATATTTCCTTGCGATACTATATCCTCTATAGTTCTCAAAATACTCATTTCATCTTTTGTTTCGTGGTTATACCTTTGCAGAGCAATGAAATTCGTAACCTCGGGTCTGTCAACCCTCACAAAGTCATACTTCCATATCCAGCTCCCTGCCCCCCCCCCCCTCACTGAAGACGGTCTTAACAACCAAGAACACACCTTGAGCAAAAAAAAACCACTTTAGCAGGGATCCAGTAAATATAATGAATGAGCCGGCATCCTACCAATCGCAAACTGTAATCGTTTTCCTATGACAATGATAGTGTGAGCCATTTGGACACTCATCTGAGGAGAAGACGTAATGCTCACAAGTAATCAGAAAAGGCGTTTAACTTGAAGGGCCGTCGCCCGGGCCGGTCGAGGTATCCGCGTCTGGCGTATCAGGGATGCAGAACTAGCGTGGGGTCAATCACAATCTGTAATGAGGGCGAGAATGGTAAACTCGGAAGACTTACGGGCTATGAGAAAGGTCAACGGATATCTTATGCTGAGAGTGGTTAGCAGCGGTAAAATTATATTACTCACTTCCTATTTTTTCCGGATTATTGTGAGGCTCGCTATGTATTAGTGGGGAGAAAAGGGAGAAAGAGCACCGGTTTTCCTGACCAGCTGCAGCGAGATATGAAGTATTAGCTATAATACAATGCAGACAAAGTGGATACGAGGTTCGTGTACAAACTAAGACGCGGTAAGCGGTTAGCCTTCTGAATAGGTACAACGTGCGGGCTCGGGATACGTACGCGCTGTGAGTGAATACAAGAGTGGAGTTAGTCTACTATCGCCTAGAGTAACGAGAACCTCAACCGCTGCGGATCACATACAATCTTAAACGGGATGCAGGTTTTGTCAGTAAAGTATGGGTGACTGCAGTTGGGGAAAATTCACTTACCGCCTAACGCAACCAAGACGTTAGTTGTGACCCTCGTCGCGATCTCAGGACTCTCGTTAATCCTATTTACTTACTCCCTACTCACAGCGAGCTTGAGGTAAGCAGTTGTCTCGTCCCGGAGCCTTGCTTGATACCGCTCACTCACATTCTTCAGAGAACAGGTAGTCCGCAATCGCCTCATCTCACAATCCCACTTGATCTTGGCAACTTACTCTCTGCGAGATGCATTGTGCCAGCGGTAAGTAATTGTCTCGTCCCGGAGCCCTGGCTGATCCTGATTGCTTACAAACTATCAAACACAGCGAGAGATGTCAGCAATCGCCTCCTTCCAGAACCTTACTTGGTCCTATCCACTCACTTCCTGTAGACATGGCGAGCTTAAATGTGAGCAATCCTGTCACCCCTAACCCTCTCTGAGCATGACCACTTACTTCCTAGAGCACCGGGAAAGCCACAGGTAAGTAATTGTCTCATCCCAGAATCTTTCTTGGTGTTGATCACTCACAAACTGCAGCGCACAGTGAGCCAGAGGTCAGCTGTTGCCCAATCCCTAACCATTCTAGATCCTTCTCACTTACAAACTACAACACACAACGAACCAGAGGTCAGAAATTATCCCGTACATAACCCGTGCTTGATGCTATTCGCTTACAAACTACAACGAGCGTCGGGCTAGCGGTCAGCAATTGCCGTGTCCGAGAACCCGCCCGATCCTGACTACTTACTTCCTACAACACAGGTCGAACCAGAGGTGAGTAATAATTTCATCTTGGAACCAATCTTGAACCAGTTCACTCACATTCTACGACACACGGAGCGTCAGCGATCAGCAATTGACACGTCTCAATTGTAGCTCGATACTCTTCACTTACTCGCTACAACACACAACAGGCCGGAGGTCAGCAGTCACCTCGCCCCATAATCCTTCGTTTCTGTTCACGGTTCACCTACTGGCTACAAGACAAATCGAGCCCGGAGTCAGCAGCTATCCCATCCCGGAACCCTACTCGATCCTCTCCACTTACATACTACAGCACACATCGAGCAAATGATCAGCATTTGCCTCCTCCCCAACTCTCGTCGGTTCTGCTCACGTACATACTACAGCTCACAGTGAGTCGGATATTAGCATTCGCCCCATCCCGAACCCTGCTCCATCTTGTTCACTTACATACTGCGACACACACCGAGCCAGAGGTTAGAAACCGCCTCATCCTTAACCCTCCCCGACCCCTTTCACCTACAAGCTACGAGGAAGAACGAGCCAGAGGTTAGCACCGACCTTCCCCCAGAACACTAGTTAATCCTATTCACTTACTTGCTACAGCGCACAATGAGCGAGAGGTCAGTAATTGTTTTGTCCCTGAACCCTACTTGATCCTGTTCACTCACAAGCTAAAGCGCAAGGCAGATTGGCAATTAGCCATGGATTGTATCATCCGAGATATCAACGGAATCACCTACTTCCTACACTCTCCCTTGCTTAGCACTCTTTATTCCGTTATCCGGTGGTGTCTGCAAAGCTCACTTACACTCTAAGTTCACGAGTAAATAAAGAGTTTGTCATCTGGTTCCCCGGTCCCCGCGATGTAGACCACTTACTCTCTACAACGCCAAACTCTTCGCCTTTAGTAATCCGTCTGTGCAGGGACAAGTGAGCAGGGATTTCTACTCACCTTCTAGAAAATAAAAAAACCTCAGAATTAGCTCTAGTTCCCTTAGCTGATAAAACATTCTCGTACCGTCTGTAATATAGGGTGAATATTTTGTCAGTTAAGCACCAGCCACTTGAGACCATGCGGACTCCTCACATGCAAGATATTATACTCCTTCCGAGCTATATAGGCATTCACGTTCCTCTCCAGTAACATTCTAGTTACGTCCTTGTTCCTGCGAAAAGCCGCTATATTCAAGGCAGTGCCATATTGTTTGGATAGGGCATTGCGAGTTCCCCCCTTCTCCGATACCCGTGCTACTACCCTGCCCTGACCAAACCACGATGCTATCATCAAGTGTGTAAATTCCTTGGGGAATGGACTTTTCTGGCCGCTGGATTTCCAGTATACTCTGAACCATGTCAGAAATCTATTAGATCCGCCTTCACAAATCAGGCGTGTAGACTCGAACAGCTCCATTTGCCTATCCCCCGCATCTCGGAAGTTGTCTGCCCAATGACTGGCTGCATAATCGAGAAGGACATATTTCTCCACATAGGCAGCAAATTCGGCTCCTCCGGAATGGTCATTAGGGTGTGCGACTAATGGGTCGTTTTCAAAGTCCTCCAGCGATAGATATGAAGTACAAATGTCAGCCAGCAAAACGTTGGTATCCATGGGACAAAAGGTGTACTGCCAGTTTCCTCGACCCGGCAACGATCCCTTAACCAGGAACTCCCTCGCAGTCTGATGAATGAGGTAGATCTTGGAATCAATGACCCGCACGAAAAGCCCGCACCGGTTTTTAACTATCTTCTCAAATCCGGCAGGCATATCCCCGAGCTCCCTGCTTGACCTGTGTTCCCGCTTGATTCTGACTGCGGCGTTCATTTCCCGAAGTGTGAGAGGCCTTGTAGCTGCCACTACTATACTGAGGATTCTTCGGGCTTGGTTGGGGGATTTAATTTTGTCAAGCATCTTGGTGTATAGTTCTGCAAGGTCGCCCCCCTGTCTGGTCAGAATTTTAGTAAACTCCTCCTGTGAGTAATCATCACAATCCTTCAAAATCTCCAGAGTGAGTGAAACCCAAAGGAATGTCCGATCGGCGGACGATTCTAATAGGTTCCGCAAATACCCGAGCCCGCCAGGTAGTCCCCAGTTTGACTCCAGGCTCTCAATCCCTTCATCTATGACACGGGTGACGTCCGTGGCAATAGAGCTCATCTCCTCTTCGCCCCTAAGCCGGATCGTAGTTTTAGGTAAACCAAGGTCTCTATCGATTCTGAGGTACGGGCGACTTGTAAAAAGGAACTTTAGAGGTATATCGGGAGTGTGTGAACCGGCGAGACTGGTGACGCGACGGATGAATTGGTCGAGAGTCCTTTCTTCGCACTCGTCCAGTGCGTCCACCACACAAATTACATTCCCACACCCCCCCTCAGCTACCGCCTTGACCAAGATACTCCACAATGCATTGACCTCCCGCGTGAACGCCTTACCCTTGGCCCTAAACTCCTCCTCCGCAAATTTAGTTAGGTGCGGTCTCTCCTTGAAAATCTGGTGCAGTATTGCACAAAGGGCAAATGTTGCGCTCTTCTGTTCGTCGTTGTCATCTTTGAAAAAGAAAAAGCACACGATGGCGTCGGTGTGAGCCCTAAGGTGATTTACGAGGAACGAAGCAATGACCGATTTCCCGCAACCCGGGTCCGCGGATAGCCAGAGGAGACCGGACCTTCTATCTACCAACCACTCCTGATACCTTGGATGTTTGGTGACCCAAGTACACGTTCCCTCCACAGGCTTACGAACCCGATCCCGGTGCTCCTCGTATCTGGACGTGTATAAGAATTGCAAAATATCGGCCTGTCTCTGGGACGTGCTGTGGGCCCCGGGGTCGTAGTAAGCGTGTGTAGTATTACCGGAGCCGAAGATATGAGAACCCGAGTTGCCGCTATAGTCGGCACGAATATTGCTATCGGCCCCGACGCTAGAACAGTAGCCTCCGACGTCAATAGTTATAAACGCAATTACAAGCATGTGCAAGAGATATTCCAGGGGCATACCGTTGGGTTGAAGGAAGGCCCTCAGAGCGCGTGCTCGATTGTTGGTCGTCCATACGGTCGGTGGATGATTAGGTTGGGAGGAGGTGAGCGTGCTTGACGGAAGGATCTGGGGGTGTGCTTTGATACTTGCGAACGGGAGTTTGGAGCAGGTGAAGAACGAAAAGCAGAACGGTGGGGGAGCCTGGGTACCACCCTTCTCGGGTGCTCAAAAATCAGTCCCTGCGACAGCAGATTTTTCAACTACGAGTAATCGGGTGATGCCGTGCATCCTCAAAACCCACCAATCGGTCTGTTTTCCCACCCTATCATACCCCAACACCCCTGCGACTCGTAGAGATCACGCTCAATTTGCGCGAGGCTCAATGGCTGCAATACGCGGGTAATGTCTTGTTATGTGGAATTCGATAGGGCTCAGAGGTATTTACCGTGTGTTTCAATGTGGTTGCATAATACGAAGAAATGGCCCACATAGTGCATGCTACATCCCTGCCCTGAACCACCCGGCACTTCTCGGCACGAGCGGTGGCGTACCGCATGGCCGCAGGTGTGATAGGCTATTCTCGATCCTCAAGTGTCAATTGTTGAGGGGCATTTTGGCGTGGTGATAGGTGAGGGAAGCTCGGTATCTCACTGGCCAACATTTGAGTGTGTATGATATGAAAGCTTTCCTATTCGCACTGATGCATCGCCTATCCATCCCTGCCCCTTCTTTTTTTCTCGCCATGCCGGAGCGTGGTGAGCCCTGCGAACTGGTTCCTCGATAAGTTGCTACACTTTTTGTCCGACCTACGGTAACTGCCACGAAATAAATGAGCCCGGCTTCGCTTCACACGTCCTTTACCCTAATCCTGCGGTCGAGCGACCTCAGCATGTTACACGCAAACAATCATGAGTTCTGATCCCCGAACTGCCCGGCTGGAAAAAATTGCGAGATTTGTCCGACATCAGCCCGAGAATCCATCGGCCAGTAACTTACAGGGTCACAGCTCTCGGCCATTTGTCGCATTTTGCACGGCAACGCTATCCCTCGCCGCTTAACAACGCGATACCCTACGCTATAATTACAAACGCGTCTCAAGATTCACTCTTTTCGAGCAGGATAGTGAGAGCTCGGAAACTTTCACGCTGGCTTTGGTTGTGCGTGGGCGTCCAGAATCCGAAAATCTCAAATTAACAAATTCTACCAAGTTTTTGGGCGCTTACTGGCAGCTGGCCACACTGAAACGTACTGTACTCTACCCGACAAAACCAAAAAGTATTTCTCCGAGGGATAGCCGCAAGTGGCAACACAGCAGTTTTACTCCCCTCCGGCAGCTCCGGCGACGGGAGAATCGTGTTGATAGCCATCTCCCATAAATCGAATATCCCTAGAAAACGGGGAAATTAGCGATGTTTAGAGGTTATGAGAAGTAAACTGCAATTCGTATGCGCAAGGTGGGTGGTCCGACTGTTTGAGTATAAGTAAAGGTCGGGGACAGACTTCCAATTTTAGAGGGTAAGTTACGGTTCTGCTACGGGAGCAACTAACAAGGGACAGGCCCCAGCTTAACTGGCAGTGTAGAAGCCGGGCCCCTGAATCCCGAATTCCAGGCTACAGATCCACCTACTTTTATATAATAGTTCGTCAAAGGGCTGGGATGAAAAGCGTGGGATCACAACCTGGGTCCGCAGGTAGCCAGAGGAGAGCGGCTGCTTTTTTCTCCAACCAGTCCCTATACGTGGGTTGATCAGCAATCCGGGTGCGCGTTCCCTCGACTGGCTCCCGAACCCGGCCTCGGCATGATCCGCATTCAGATGTGTATAAGCACCGCAAGATTTGGAAATCGTTGCGGGCAGGGGGCGGGTTCCGGTGGCGGGAAAAAAATACTGGGGGCGCGTTGCGGGCGTTGTTGGTGATAAAAGCAGGACTGCTACTACGATAATTGCAACGTATATCGCTGTTGGCGAACGGGCTAGAAGTATTGCTACTGCCGTGAATAACTTGAAGGGCCAATGTAGATTATACAAGCGACAATCTAGGAGCATAAAGTTGGGATGAGGAAAGATCCTTGGGAGGAGTGCTTGATTGTTGGGTATCTCGTCTTCGTTATCTATTCTGGAACCGCTAGAAGTTGGGCTTTGTCGAGGTAGGAATTGAAGGTGTCCCTTGATACTCGCAGAGATAGTTTTCAAGTAATGGAGGAAGAATCGAAGCGATAGAAAGATCTGGGAGCATGGAGATCGCCAATTTTCAGGATCCCAAGCGGCATTGCGTGGGACGGACCCTGCGGCTCAAGCGACTTAAAGTTACCCCGCCTTCCCCACCGCCCAATCAAGGATTTGGTGTAACCATCGACCACACCGTGGGTACTGTCCATCAAGCCGGGGACTTAGCCGCGGAAAATCCAAAAACCCGATCTCTAATTAGAAAATCACGACGACTACAACTTTAACGAAAGCGAAACTTAACTTTGCCGATACAGCCCCCTCCGAGGATAATATACAACTTTTTTTTTTGTTTCTCCTGAGATATTCTACTGGATCAATTCAGCGGGAAGAAACGCAAAACATCGCTTGGGGGAAGCGAGTACTCATAAACTGGTATTCGCACTGTTGAGTGACCAGGCAGGACAAATTTACCTCTCCAGAGGCGTGTGGGGCCGAAGCTCCGGCTTTGGGTTCGCTGTCACGGAATGATTCACCGCCAACCCGGCATCACACGGAGCACCCTCGACACCCAGGGTGCTGCTTACCAAATACACCTTTAACCGCCCATCAATACTTATATTTACCTCCCCCCGGCATGCCCGCACACCACTGCGCGAGGTAATCCTCCATTCGGGCAAACAAAAATATTGTGAGGGGACACACTCCAGCCCAGATCTCGGACGTATACTAGATCTTGACCGTTTTCACTATAGTAAGAATACTCAAAGTAGGAAATAGCGAACGAGGATCCAGCGTCGGAGAAGAGGATAAACGGTGTGCACTTGCCGGGTATGCAACATGAGACACATATGGCGAATAGAGGTCCCGGATGGGAAAGGAAAAATCCGGA
The DNA here is from genome assembly GCA_003182015.1 of Tuber magnatum. Taxonomy (NCBI): domain Eukaryota; kingdom Fungi; phylum Ascomycota; class Pezizomycetes; order Pezizales; family Tuberaceae; genus Tuber; species Tuber magnatum. Next base: position 47,087 of record PYWC01000055.1, read on the forward strand.
ATGATTCCTCCACAGAAGGGAGTGGTAGTAGACCAAGCCATGCCTGGCAGAAATAGTTGTTTACCGGGGCCGCTGGCAACCCCACGTGCACCCGTGGGCAAGACGATACACCATAGGTTAGGTGATAAACTGCCTTTCCAAATTTTCGCTGTAGGAAATTCGGCTGAACTCTTGGGTGGTGGGCCGCGCACTGGTGCTGTACCTACGGGATCTCCATCGTGCCCGACCTTAGGTCATATAGAGAAACCCGCCATCCCCGGTAAGGCAACGCCAGGGGGAAGAAAGCACATTAGATCAAACATACCGCGATCCGCACAGGCACGTACCGGAAGCACAGGCACTCGAGTACTATACGGTACTGTACTAATATTGGCGCACTGCATACTTACCTGCTGCTACGAGTGAGCTGGGACACTCTTTGGGGTAGGGTGTATAGCCGTACAACTGTACAACTTGAGTATCAACTTCCACTGCAGCCAACACCCCATTCGTCTGATCCCCCCATAGGTGGGGATGAATTGAGATTTGTTTGATATGTTATATCTTGACCCCCCGCCTTTTCTCCCTAGGTATGATACCAGTGCACGTTCGTCAATCATTCCACCGAGTGACCAGGCCCTACCGCATCTCCCCCGTTCCCCCCGCACCCGCAAGAATGCCGCCTCAGCGCCAAAAGAAATAATCGCGATATTTCCCCGCCCTGAAACCGGAGCCTACAGATACCCGCAGGGATTGCATCCAACACAGCTTAAAGGTTCCGGACGATTTTGCTGTAGCCGAGCCGTCACGTGATTTACACGTAAGCGCCCCACATAGAAGTCTGATATTTGTTTATCTATATGATACTCATACTCTACTTTGCAATCACAGGTATTATAGGTGCTTGGAAGGCCTTGAGGCACGTCTTGTTGAGGGTGCGAGTATGCACCGCGAGAACAGCTCACCCCAACCTCCTTCAATGCTCCATCCATACATTGCCAGCGGATATCCACAGCTGTCGGTTGTCTCATAATTTGCGGAACTCGGATACGGGTAAGGGGGAGTCGAGGGCTGCAGAGCTTCCCGAGCGCCCGACTGCGTTCTTCCGGACACCATTGAGCATGATTGCATCAGTGGAGCACTCAACCAAGACCCTTCCCACCTCCGAGGCGATCAGAACACCGCGAATCACATGTGCGACGAAACCGAGTCAGGGCCCAGAGCCGTTCCGGTCGCGACTTTGGCGGGCGGGGGCGGGCAAAAAATCCGCGAAGAATCTGGAAGGAAGGAATTGCGGGGGGAAAAGTGGTGAAGCGAAACATAACAAGTCATCCACTTGTACAACCGCTTTGCTTCCCTGGCAGTGGCAACCCTTGTTTGGCATCGAGGGGTAGAGCCTCTTGAAAGAAATTCCCCTGAATCGCTTCTCGTCGGAGGAGAGGGCTCCTAAGTTTTTATTATTATTGTTTTTGGCATCGCCCGCTGGACGGAACGGGGCAAGAACGCCCTACTATTCGCATTTGTTTAAACATGCCTGCTGCAGTGTCTCTGGTTTTCACAAATACTTGTGCATAGTGGACAGCGCCTTATATTTGAATGTTGCGGAGATTGTGGTTGTATCATGATGTTCTTATTATCCTGCTGCCTGGCCCTAACCCTGCCCCCCCCAGCCTAATCAGCCCCTACCTCATCATCTGTGTGAGGATCGAGAAGAGTGCAAAGAGCTAGAGAGGATAGACCCCGGGAGCCAGCGGTGAGGTACGGAGTCGTGTAGTCGATACTACCGGTCACCACCAGAGTTTCGAGAATCTCCAAGACCAGTAACCAAGACCATGGATTAACCGTTTTGTGTATGGAATGAGCACAAACTCCCGGAGAAGCAACCGCCGAGTGACCAGGCGGGCAACTTAACAACCGGGATGGAACATACGTACGCGGTTGTTTGTGCGGAGCTTTAGTAACCCAGAGGATGTCCGCCGGTGGAGCGGCATGTGCCAATTGGGTGTTTCGGGACCGANGGGGGGGGTATTGGGGGATGTAGAAGGATGAACCATCTAGAAAGTATTGGTGGCTGTGCTGAATCGAGATGGATTCAGGATCCTATGGCCGGGCTAAGCCCTCGGTTCTCCCTTATGGCCTTGGCGGGCTGCCTCCTCGTTTTTTGCTGAATAGGTACAAATGCGGGAACGGGTCACTATTGATAGGTTCAGAGTTCTTCACTCTTCTAGGTTATATATGGCTTATATAATTGCTACCACTTCCACTAATCCAATCCATTTGATACCCGCTCTCTCATTACATTTCCAACAAACAAAGAACTGTTTCCCACTCCCGAGTGATCCGTGGCAACTCCAGCTGTGATGCCCGACCAAGGAATTATCCACCATATCGACATCTTTTCCCCAGCACGTGCGCCGAGACGTAAACCCCTACACTACAAGTGTTCGTGAAGGGGCAAAAAATTCGACCATGACGATTCAGACCTCTCTCACCTAGGGACTGTAAGGCCAAGAGACCTAGAGTGCTCTGCGGTCTGTCTCGGCGAGGCTTCAGGACGGACGCTCTCACCACCGCGCCTAAAGCGATGTGAGTTTATGCCCCGTTATCTATCATACGAGCGACGCCGCCGTACTACGCGGCTTCCGAAAGGCTTTTATTTCGGTCCGAACGAATGCTGGAGGGTTTAGCTGGCTACGCGCGCTATGCGAGCCCGGATCAATAAATAAGATTGCATTCACCGTTGCTAGTCACCAGGGATCACTAGGTAATATCTAGGCGCAGTGTATACGTATAGGGTAAGTTTATGGTACGATACAGCAGATTCTAAAACCTGAAGAAGTTTGATAACTGGCACCCTCTTTTATTCGCTTCGCTGTTACGTGCAAACTTGGCAGATACAAAACAGTTAACTTATGCTGGGGTACGATACCATCTCGTTGGGGTGGCGTGTAGACCAAGAAGTTGGTATGCTAACCGCCACGGGGTTCCGCTCCCCGTGACCTACCGGAACTCTAAGGGGCTACCTGGAGCGGAAGGAGGGCCGGAAAAGCAAGTGACGGCATCATCAGACATTACTTGTATGATAGGACCCTCGCAATAATTATCTGCTACCTGAGCCTATCTCTACGAAAGGTTAGTTTGGGTTTGAGATTTCATTGGCAAACACTGATTGTTTCCGGTCTCTGTACTTTCTGACCTGGTACAACTTGGGCGCTTCACCATGGCGCACCCAAATATGTGACAAGAAAGGTCGGGACGTGATTGGATAGCCCAATAAGGAGACCTGATGCCACCCCCGATGTTTACTTGTCACTGGAGAACAATCTCCCAACTTGGAAAGCCCCTAGTACATTATCACACATACGGTAACCTTGCCATGCACCATAAATAGGGCCGTCATGAGGAAAGGCTTGCCATCTCATCGCACTCGGCTCTCTTTCGAGAAAGCCTGCCTGAGTCGACACTTTGCGGGGACCCCATCTGATATATTCGGGCATGTGGAGGCGTACCCCCTAAGTTAGCCGAGACGCCTGAGTAGGAGAATTATTGAAATCGGGGACGGCATCGGTTCGTCCCTCTTCAACTTTCAAAATTTATCTTACCCGAGCGAGAGGTCGAGTTCACAGGTTGAGCTAGGGTGAGAAGAAAAGAGAGAGAGAGAAGAAGGAAAAAAGAAAAAAGAAAAAAAAGGGGGGGAAAGCTTTGAGAAATTCTGGCGACAAAGACCGGAGAGGGGTCAATAAGAAACGAGTGAATGGTGAACCAAATAGCCTACCTGTGCCAACTCGCATAAAATTCAAGTAAACTATACTAGATATCCAATATCTGATGCCCGATAGCAACGGGTACCAGCGAAAACCAAAAAACCTGTATCCTATGCCTGCCAGCATAGGATGTGAAAGCAAAAATGTGCCGTCATGGCCCAACCACGGCACACATCAAATCTACAAACCCTATAGCCGCATGCGCTGTAGGAAAGATAGTCCAGATTGCTATGATAATTTACTATGGCTGTGCAACTTTCTAATATAATCTTCTCTACCACGGCAGACGCCGAAGGGTGGAAGTGAGATCACTTCAACCGGACGTAAACTCATCGGGTGGGGACGGGATTTCCCGTCATGAAAATTTAAGGTCGGCGCGATGCTGTTTATGAGCATT
>PYWC01000055.1:51273-143060 GCA_003182015.1 Tuber magnatum
GGGGGGGGGGGCGGACGGCATAGGAGCGGCAATGGGGCATTGGAGCAAAAAGGCAGTGGGTGGTGCGTGTTGGGAGATAGGGGATAGACATCGGGCCATTGGAGGTCGATAGCTGTTAGTCGAGCGATTGGATGATAGGGATAGTGAATCTCCGAGCACCGTGCCTCGGAGAAGTAGGAATGCTGGGGAATGATGGTGAGCCTTGAGGCAAATTGCAAAAGTGGATTTGATCATAATTCTTTGTCACTCGATATTCATAAATTATGCCTGTAGGTGGGGTAATCCTCACTTTCACCCCCCACAAAAGCCACCCGTAAACAAACCTTGCTTCACCCCAATCCCTTTAGAACACCACCATCCACTGCTTGTAGGTTTATTAGCATGCAAGATGCCGTGCTCCATCCATGTAAATATGTATTACTGGCCCACTGGCGTAACATCCTAGCTATATCCTCGTCATTCCAGGGAGCGGCTCCGGTAGATACGGTGGCTTTCTGTTGGAGTCGGATGCCGATATCGCATTCTTGCTCTAAGAGTCGCTCAATTACCCCCTCTCCCCAAGCCCAATTGCTGCTACCATGGAGTGTGTACAATCACCGGGAACGCATGGCATCAGCCACTATTTTCCCAAGTTTCCTCGCATCCCATACCAGAAACGTGTTAGATCCACTGTGTAAATCAGTAACGAAAACTTGAGTAACTTCATATGCCGATCTAGCTCCAAGACTTTCCGAAGTGGCTTGCCCAATGGTTAGCTGCACAAGCAAGGAAGGTGTAATCCCACACATAATCACAGACTGCCTCTGTACAAGAACTTCTGCGAGCATCCACGATTACTGGAACGCTTTCAAACCATTCTAACAGTAGTTAGTTGATATAAAGATTAGGCCGTATAAAGTTATGATACATGGAGCATGGGCCATACTACCACTCACAATGACCGGGGAATCGTTTTTCAATCTCTAACTTCCTTGCTGTTTCGAGAACGAATTAGGTTCCCGAGTCAGTAATCCACACCGAAGTTGACAAACATCTCATTGTCTTGTCGGGCCCAGGGGCAAAATCCTGGAGGTCCTTGACCACTTTGCCCCCCCCGCCCCCGGCCTAGTTCTCAGCGCGGATTTCATTTCCAGAAATGAGGTCTCTCGGAGCTGCTGGTGCGCGAGGATCTCCGAGGTCTATCGCCCTTGAGGTTGATTAAGAATCCGGGCATGCCATTTGCGGGATCATGCGGCGCGGTGGAAGCAGTGTTGGCAAACCCCTCCCACGAACAATCTTCACATCCTTCAAAATCTCCTTATGGTTCGAGCACTCCAAAACCCGCACTAGACTTAGCATTTTCAAACGATCATGGAGGACTACACAGATTTTTAATGATTATGAAAAAACCACTATGTTATTCTCCTTGAGATTCTCAATAGTGTAGTAGGTTTTTCGTAGTGCTTAAAAATCTGTGTGGTCCTCCATAATCGTTTGAAAATGCTAAGTCTAGTGCGGGTTTTGGAGTGCTCGAACCATACTCTGAAAGGGAAAAGAGACCCTGCCATCAGGCCAGGATTGGCATGCACGTGATTCAGCTCCGAGGTCCCGCATTTCACTACCTACGTCGGAGGCGATATCAGGGTAATGCCGGCAGTGTTTGCTTCGTCCTCCCCTCTCGGCTGGATGTTTGTGGCCTGGAAACCTAGCCCCTTCCCGGGTTCGTGGTCAGGATGACTGGAAAGAGAGAATTTTGCGGTTGCCTTGGAAGTTCGTGATCGAGGGTAATCGGTTGGGCAACAGAAAAGCAGTGCGAGAACACCTCTTTGAGCGGAAAGTTTGTAACACAAAATTTCGGTCCCACCGAGCAGGAACAGGCATCAAGCGCCTATGAGAGCCCCAGCTACCTGACATGTATCATATTCAAGCACTCGAGCAACAGTCGTTGCCATCCGCCGGGTTCCAAGACTACCTACCCAGCACTTCCAGATTGGGTTGCCGCGGGTTCCCACGCCCCCGCCCCCACCCTCCGCTTAAATTGCGTCCCCAAATCTCGTGCAATACGGTGACCAGCCAACGGATGGTAGAGTATGATATTAAACCTTCCGTAGAAGGGGGGTTCAAGCTATGCGCTATGCGGGGTCTGCCCTTTTGCCTTTCACAATCGAGGCAGAGAGCGGGCTCAAGAAGGTTCCTTGCGCTCATTAGCAGCAAGAACTCACTGAGCCAAGAAGCCCACCACCCTGCGGGCCCTTCGGCACACAATCGGCCAAAACCGCCGGCACAGCACAGCTACCGTATCCGGACTCGGGCACTAGATATATTAAGCAAGACTGTCACTGCATCCTGATTGATTTTCTTTATTTTAATTGACTACCCGAAGATGGAACCTACCCAAAGCGCCGCTTCCCAATCTCTAGTACCGTACGGGCACTCTCGTCTCCGATTTCGGGCCGGGGATCGTGGAGGAGAGATGATCTTTGACGCTAAGAAAACAAAACACTAAGAGCTAGCTAAATAGGAAAACGTATATGCCAAGCACCTGAACAGGAACACCCGGAACCCAACCCAGTCAAACACCAATACAGGACCTGAGTGTATCTGTATCTCCGGACATAGCCAAAATCCGAGCTAACAATGGGCACCCGTTTGCCCTCACACGGGTATAAGCAAGGAGTAACTACAAGAGAGGTGATTCCCGGCAACGAGACAAAAGTATATCCTATTTTCGAGATAAGTGGCGTTTTTTGAATTCCGGCCTGCGAAACAGGGCCCAAGTAGAGAACAGGAGGAACAACACCAAAAAGACATTCCCGAACCCGAGCCACAAACACAATCCATGACTATACCGCAAGCCCAACAAGGCCGAACCCTAACCCTAACCTTCGTATATCAGAAATATGATACAGAGCTGGCAGCATTTGAAAAATAAAAGATAAATACAAGGTAAATAAAAGCAATGAAACCCCCACAATTACCCTTTAAGCTCCTGCCACACAACGTTAGTCTCTCTGCAATTTCTTCTGAGTTCCTTTAAAGCTCACCTTTATCGAAGCTACAACCTGCCGGAGCATGGTCGTTGCCTCTTTATGGTTCAGATCCGCCTTCAAATCCAATGTGTCCACCCTTGCATCCAATGTGTCCACCCTTGCATCCAATGCGTCGATCCTAGTCCCCAATGCTCTCACCTCCGATTCCATTGTGTTCACCTTCGATCCCAATTTGTCCACCTTCCAATTCAATCCGTCCACCTCCGACACCAATGTGCTCACCTCTGATTGTATTGTGTCCACCCTGAATCCCAATGCGTCCACCTTCAATCCCAATGCGTCCACCTTCCAATTTAACGCCTCCACCTCCGATGGAAATTCTCTCACCTCTGATTCCAATGCCTGCTTCCCCACCTCCAAAGTATTGGTTTCCAACGGAGCTTGTGACGTCGCATAATTCATATTGTCCAGCTTCCAATCCTGTTCTCCAAAGCGGACTTCGAATAGCTCGCGCATGTCACATAGAAAGTGTAACAAAGGTTGCATAATTTTTAGGATTGGCTTCACTACCCATTCGCGTTCGACGCCATCGCCTGCAGCTCTCACATTTTGCTCCAGGCACTGCAGATACAGTCGCCGATGCCCCGCCCACCGTTGCGCCCCAGTACTAGTCTCTGGGGAATCGGGGATGGTCGATCCGTCTTCATCCGTGAAGACTGTTGGAGACGCCTGAGCCACCTGAGCCATCCCATCTTTAGCCATAGCTTGCTGTTCTTCTGATTTGCTTTGCTACCTCAAAGAGCCACTCATCTGGTTACCGGATGCCCTACTCGTGAGAGTCCTCCTTGTCTTGCGCACTAAACCCACTGGTGTCTGATATCCGGTCTGCTTATCGTGTTGTCGCCCAAGTTTACCCACTGTAAGAGGGAGAAAGGTGCACTGATCAGGGGGGGACTGGCGCTATTTATCAAAATTCCTGGGTTGCTTGTAGAACATATAACAATCCTTTCTATTGCCGTTCATATCAAGACCCTTCTATTTTACAGCATCAACGCATTCGTTATTAGGGCAATAGACTACCAGTGTGCCGGATCCGGGGGTTTGTCGCTAACACGTGCCTCTACAAGTATATACTCATACAGCGTTATCACTGACCCCAAAAATCCATAGGATCTGTGTGGTATAGCGGGTAATTCAGGACAACAAGATGTGTTATGGTGTACTGAATGTTAGGACTCGCACAGGTTCATACGGGACAGGAAGGTATGCGGATTGTCGCGATTGAGGATAGTCGGGTGTAGGTATACACACGACCGGACAACCCCTCACCCGTAGGATACCTTCGTTGTAAGAATTACATCTGCTTCCGGTAACCTCTCAAGACTGCTAGAGTCGCCGACTTCTGCGGATTTTAGATTTTTAGGTGATAACTAATGATATAATCCTGCTATCGTCGAGGCTCCCATAGCGGTGACGGTGATCTGGTGGTAACGTGTTTCACCGGGTAAGTGATCAGCACCGGGTAACTGATCAACGATTGGTAGGCAGATACCCTGCACTTCAAAGAAAATATAGATCTCTAGGTGCTGTATCAATTGTAAGGTATTGGACCGGGAAGTGGATCAGACGGGGAAGTGAATCACATCAGAAAAACGGGAAGGACTTTTTTGTGACTGTTCAACATCTCCAAGAAGAATAGCCCACAACTAAGGAGAATATGTATAATAAATGGCATGAACCGAATGAAAGCAATAAATATATTTTTTGCAGTTAAACACTTCATCCAGCCTTGCAATGAATCCTCCAAGTATGTTCACAGAGTCCAACACCAAAGAAGCTTTAACACTTTCGGTAAGCTTTTATAAGTCAAACAACACCTCAGGAATGAGTTCCCGAGAAAGAGGAGGAACATCAGTACCCGGGGTATCAATTTGTAAAGTGGCAAGAACCCATGGAGTTCCTCATAGCACATTGTGAAGGCAGTTGACGGAGAAAGAAGGAGACGGTGGAAAAGCACACCAGATACAACAACTACTTAGATCGGCTGAAGAGAAAGCACAGTGTGACTAAGGACTCAAAATGGCCAGCTGGAGATTTCCCGTACCAATCAATCACCTAAAGCCAATGGCTGCAGCAGTATTCACTAAACAGCAGTTACGGAATATATCCTCTGTTTACGACTTTTTTGATTGAATTGTCTCCAAAAGTTATCATATTTCAGGAGATCCGATCAATCCACATCGCAGTGGTCTTGAAACCCACTTAACTACTCCTGACGTTCCTTATATTGGCAAGAATTGGCATAAGTGGTACTTTGAACTCCAGCCAATCTGGTCAATTATGTATGGCAGATCTTTCGACCAGTCCCATGGGATGTGCAATAATCCGAAATTTTTTCAAGAGTTTTTTTGTTCTCTAGAACCAAACTATGCAGCAGTATAGAACTAAGAGTAACAAGGTTTGGAATATATATCAAAAAGGTGTTCTGCTAGGCTTGGCAAAGTCATGCAAAGTGATTGTTAATGCAAGACAAAAGAATTGATTTTTAACTCAAGATGGAAGCCGGAAAACAATTACTGCCCGAGAAGGTATTGGAGCAAGTGGTAGATGGATTCCACCTATACTAATCTTTAAGCGAATGCAGCAGCAGTATGGATAGTACAAAAATATTCTTGCAAAGAGTTGGCATAGTGGAACGTTACCTAATGGCTGGACCAACAGTTTATTTGGACTTGACTGGTTAACTCAATGTTTTGAACCAAACTCTAGGCATGAAACAATACAAGAGTATTGTTTATTGCTCCTTAATGGCCATGAGTCACATATCTTGGGGCTGTTTATCAACTATTGTGTTCAGTATCGCATTGTTGTACTTTGCCTTCCTCTACACTTGTAACGACCCAACATACATGAGCTATGGCAGATGGAACCTATACCCATACAGGTAGCCAGGAGGCAAACTGGTAGGAACCGGCAGGCAAGTAAGTGCTTGACCTACGGAGACCTGATAGCCCGGGCTCTGAGAATGAACAGAATTGGCTGGTCAGGGACTTAGGTACCTGGATACATCTGGCAGCGGTGTCAGTGTACTTAGAGACTTCTGAAGGGGGCAGTTGCTCAGCTAGGCCGGGTAACTGAAGACAGGTCGGAAAGGTCTATCGCCGGCGACGCGATAGACCGGGTAACAGGGAAAAGTTATCTTGTCCTCTGGACAAGGTTACCCTACCCTCGGGATCACGGTACCCTGCCTGGAGTCCTGAGTTACCCTACCTTTCAATATAAAGTCCCGCGGGGAGTTCAGGAAAATTGACTAGAATGTTTGTCACGTGAAGCCATCCATGATACTGGAATCCGGGGTTGCGGGGGATGCTATTGGGTGAGCTACGTAGCTTCGATGAAGCCGTAGATTGAAGACATAATTGCTATGATACCCCTGCGGCCCCGCCTTGAGGCCCGGACGTCATGGGCAAATGGTTGTGTAGTTGTATGCACTCCAGCAAAGAGGAATCTTGGGAGACATGCTTGCAACACCGTATACGTCGCTGCCCTCCAGTCGACCGTAGTCTGTTCACAGGATATACAAGTGGGCATAGGTTGGAAGGTGGAGTACCTCCTGCAAGTTGTTCGGAGTAAAACGGACCAAAACCGACGCAGTTAACGGATGTTGACCGTGAGGGTCCCGAAGGTAGTCCCGGGTGGTGCCGGGGCGACTGGGAGAGTTTTACACCTACCAAGCCCGAAAGTCACCCCAACGCTATAGGCTCTGAAAGGGAAGTGCAGAGACACTAAAAGCATGATTCCTACCACAGGTAGGGTAGATCCGAGGTAGTGGTCATGGGTAGTGCCCATTGGATCACTCGCAGACTACCGTGCCCTGGGGGAGACACCGGAAGCCCAAAACCCGTAAGTAGTAAATAGAGAAACCGCTCACAGTAGCTTCTGGAGTCAAGTAGATATTAACGCATATGGGAAGGGTGTCATAGATAGTCTAGTTCCTGAGGTGCCTTGACTGTTAGCCACTGGCAAGACACCGATGCACAGAAGTTTTCACTCCTGTGGGCATATTGGAAATGCACCGCAGAAAGGATAACCATATAAGGTGAATGCTGACTAGAGTGTATCAACACATGCATGCCCGAAGGGGGTGCCAGGAGACGTGTCGGACTGCGCTTGGCGGAGAACGGTGTGCTCGAATGGTTGGCGTAAACCAATGGCCGAGTTTCTGGCATAAGATAAAACTAGTTGAAAGTCTATATGAGAACTCTCCTACTCCAACAATCAATCATCTCGCAACGTTAATTGAGTTAACCATTAGGCTTAAGGATATTAAGTTTTATAGTTTACTTTACTGTTACATTGGTGTGAACTTTTGGTGATAAGTTTGAAGTTGTTCGATGTGGTCGCAACCTGGGGATGCATCTTCCTAGGGGTGCCCCCGTTACAGTATATCGTTAAGCGAGCTATTCGCTTAACCTTTCTCCTGATTAATTGTTTTTCGACCTTCGGCACCGACCTTGCGTGAATATTGGTAACCTTGTGTAGAACAAGTAGCCTAGTGTGGCAAGCGCAATGGCTAGTACCGATCTACAAGCTAGTATGGAATCCAACTCGGATTCAGACCTTGACCTTGACGAGAACTCCGCCAACACATTTCGTGCTTCGGTGTTCGCGGACGTCCGCGGTATTGAATGGGACGGTCACCAAATGCTTCGGGAGGCCGCCCCTATTCACTTACCTGATGAAGGTGTTGATCATAGGATTACAGACCCTCGCGCTGTGGTGCTTTCGCTCTTTCAAGACTCCGCCCTCGTCCACCACATGCTCCCTCCCCCGCCGTAAGGGGTACCATTTAGCGAGTTCTCCCGCCAGTTGGTCGAACCTCACGTCGTCCGTGAGGCATCGCAGTGGATTGCGCGCGCGAAGCGGGAACTAAACAACTGGAATGCCCAGCAGCAGCAGGTGTTCAGTAAACAGATTACTACGGCAGCGGTGGAATGGATGAAAGTACAGCAGGAGGCATACCTGAGAATATTAAGAGACAAGAAGGCATAGAAGGATCGTATGGCAGTGCTGGAAAGGGCCTTCGCAGGGGGTTATAGCATTGATGCTGAGAGAGACGTACTGACGATAGAGGCGGTGCCCCCACTCCTACTCGTCTACAAGAAGCTAGAGAACTTCAGGATGCAACTGGCTATCAGAGCCTGGGATGAAAAGGGGAGGGCGTACCTAAGCTCCGTGGGTAAAAGGATGTTGCAAAGCCTCAAGGGTGAAGGCTACAGCTATACCCGGTCCTTCACAAGAGCATCAACAGGCTCTCTGTCCATCCCCTCCTCGATCGCCCGCGGTCATTCAGGAAGTCTGGCGATTGGACCAACCGATGGGCGTCGGGTTAAGAAAAGGATGCCGAAGCCAAAGGGTATCACGGCACGTGATACACCTGACCCTACGCCTCGGCCTACCCCTGCTCGCATTAACCCGCGTGCAACACTGTCGGTTGGAACTCCCATACCTCATATCGCTGCCCCAAGACCCACACCCTTACCGGTCTTGTTGCCCGCTGCTGATACCTTTCCTGCCACAGCCTTCCCGCTAGCAGTATCGGGTATCCCAGGGTTCCGACCACTGCCCGTGGTATCACCTGGATTTTTCAAACAGGTAAGACACCAGGAAGAGCGAGCACTCATAGCTCCATCAGGCAGGACTCCGATCCCCAGGCCTGGGACCCCTGCTCACTCCATTCCTTGGGCACAGGTGATTTCCTCTGCCCCTTCGAAACCGACTCCTCCTTCCATGCTCCCCACAATCACGAGTTGCGAGTCGGACAGCCAAGATGACTTTTGCCTGGCGGGCTGCAAAGCGGAAGAAACCCGTATGGGGTGGGTTAATTACTACACATATGGGTGCAGCAAAGAACAACGGACCGCTGTAAGGCATTAAAGAAGGCAGAAGGAAGGAGGTGGATGGCCACCATGTGGGTATTGTGGCTCATAGAGGCACGTTGGCCCCCTGATGCAACCCCTGAGCTGCCCTGAGCTGCAGGAATTTCTGCGGATAACTCAGGTGGTGTCTGACCCAACTCCTGAGAGTGGGCGATGCCCTGTTCCACCAGCGGCATCAGTACCATCAGGGGCTAACCCCCCCGAGGATGGGAATCAGGATGGCCAGGAGGAACGGTTTGATGGGTATGATAGACCAGGAGAGACACCAGGCGGAAACACCGGAGATGGTGGAGATTGAAATGCGCCTCCTGGAGGTGGTGCAACCGGAGCGGGAGGAGATCGAGGGGACTCCGCCCATGACAGTTCGGATGATGATGATGCCGACTCTCTCCCTGATTTGACTCCCTTCCTCGGCACTCCCAAGGTTGCTGGGGGTGACGAGAAGAAACGACGGTGGGACCGCCATGCTAAGAAGCTACAACAGGAATTGCGGAGCAGATCGACCTCCGGGGCATCCTCCAGACAGCGGCGGAAGAAGCCGGAGAAGCGGAGCGGTATTCTGGCATTCGAGGGGAGGGTCACTGAACTTGCAAGCTTCCTAACGTTGGTGGAGGTCATGTTCGAATAGTTTGCGGGGTGCAGGTTGACCGATATCGACAAGGCAAACGTGGAGATCCCCCTCTTAGAAGATACCGCCTGAACACGGTAGCGCGGCCTGCACTCGCACATCAAGCAAGAGGCAGTCAAGCGTACTGGCGTTCCTGTTAACAACAGTAACCCATTGAGACTGTGGAAAGGATTGGGAAACTATGGGAACAAAGTTTCGGCAGTGACCAAGTGGAGCGAGACCAATCCCTTCTCGCGTGGCAAGACCTGGTGATGAAGCCACAACACATTGATGAGTACCTGAACAAGATAATTGACTATATGTATAAGCTTAGCTAGACAGATCCAGTACAGGTACGAGACAAGGTACAGTCGGGTATTACCCTGCAAGTTCGGAATGCGTGGGGAGTTAAGGAGCCCATCCAACTGACTTGGACGACTACCTTGTTCTTCTGCAGAAAGTTGGAGACACGCTGGAAGACAACACCCAGTTCAGTAACAGGGTTATCCACCCTGTCCAACAGTCTCAGCCAATGGAAAGGAAGGAGGATAGATCATCGACTTCCGCGAGGTTTTAGAAGAAGGAAAAAGGTTTGCGCAGACAGAACCAGAGGCCTGCCAAACCTACTAATTTCAATGCGGGGAAACAGGCAAAGCCAGCGACTTCTGAGTATGCAATAGCGCATAAGGAAATCCCGTCGACTTTGACCGAATGTCGGAGAAAGCACAATCAGTGCACCATGTGTGGACAAAGTGGTCACTTCTGGAGGAAGTGTACTGCCACGTCCCCAGTCATTAGTTCATCCAAACAGGCTGGTGGGTTGAAACGGTCAGCTCTGATAAGCAAGCCCACAGGGACAGACAAGCGGCTGAAGCGTATAGAAGCGCCCCCTCCGGCTTCCTCGTGCCAGATACTTGAAGTCCGCCAGGCATCACGCCAGATCATGGAGGTTGATACTGAGGGATCGGGATGGGTAAGAACTCATTCTGCTTAAGATGTAATGTTATCAACCCATAGCCATAGATGCCTGAGGGATGGATGGACATGAGCCGCGGAGGTGGCTACGGAGATGGGTGAGTACCCTTCTAGCGTATAAATGCCCCTGATACTGACTACACCCAGGAGGTGTGGGCAGGTCGATGTTACAAGCTGTGCGTGGTGGGCTGGGCTATCTCTGCTTGGTTGGGTTTCTAGTTATTTCCTTGGTTCTAGTTATACGTATTTCTTTCCCGAATTTCCTTAGCTGGATGGGCAAGTCATAGGACATTATTTTGGTTGAGGCTGGGTGAGGTCCTGCTTGAGGAGACGCTTGACATTGGGGAAGCAAGGCTGCTTCCCTTGGAACCGGTCCGACAGCGGACTTCTACCCACCTCAGGAAGAAATTGTTATGTTTAGTATAAGCGGAATTGGTTCACGCTGGACTTGATCAAATAAATGATGCTATTTTCAAGTTGAACTGAGGAGGGTTCAGTACCTGAAATCATGCTTGCGTGATAGTAAACACACTAGGCATTGATAAAAGAAGAATCCCAATCCATTAACGTTTACTGACTAGTTGTGACCGCTCTTGGGTCGAAAGGCAAGAGACCAAGGGGAATTACTAAGCCAAGATGACTAGGTCACCAAGACAAGTGAAGAGGCAGAAGCGTGACAACTTGCCTCGTGATACCAAGTGTATCCATCTGTGTGGGTCAAGTCAGACTGGAAGATAGGAGCTAGACAGGTAAGCACGGAAGTGTTCCTGCTACTCGATAGTGGAGCTACTGGGCCGGTGCTTAGTAGCCGATAGGTTAAGTAGACTGAGGCACCTGGTGTGCGAAGGAAGGAATACGTGCCAATAAGGGGTGCCAGTGGTAATCACATTCCTGGGTCAGGTCTGTACTATACCAAGTCATTAGACATGAGGATAGGTGACCACCACAAGGGGATGCGCTTTGAAGTCCTGGATATGCCTGACACTAAGCTGGAGGTGTACCTACCTATGTCTTAGTTGAAAAACCATAATCCCGACATAGATTGGAAGACCAGATCACTAACCTGGCGCTCAGATTTCTGCCTGGCTAAGTGCCTGGCAGAGCAGGGGAGGTTAGTATCCATGACCGATAAAGAGTTACTAGCCGAAGACCCTGGTAATGTGTACCTATTGGGAATTGTGCAATTCTCGGATGAGCATGGTGCCGACATTACGGTAAAGCCACTCGAGGAACATAAGGACTGCGGGGATATCTTCAGTCAAGAATGGATTGAGGCAATACCGGAGCACTCGAAGTATGAGCACATGATCGAGTTGCTACGTGGGACTCAACCTCTGTTTGGGCCTATCTTTCCGCTATCGGAAAAGGAGCGGAAGGCACTATGGGAATATCTCATTGACATGCGGTGAGCGGGAAAGCTATGGCGATCCAGTTCCTCGGCAGCAGCGACTATCCTCTGCATGCCAAAACCAGATAGTATATTAAGACTAGTAATAGATTACTGAGGGCTGACCAAAATCACGGTGAAGAGCAAGTATCCTGCACCGTTGATGAATGAACTGTGAGATAGGTTAGGAAAAGCCGTTGTGTTCACCAGGTTGGACTTGAAGAATGGCTACTACCTTCTGAGGATGGCAGAAGGTGAGGAATGGAAGACGGCCTTCCGGTGCAGATATGGACTGTATGAATACATGGTCATGCCATTTGGGTTGTGTAATGCCCCCGTAACTTTCCAAAGCATGATAAAGGAGGTCTTTTGGGATCTCATTGATGAAGGAGTCATCGCGTACATGGATGACATCCTGATCTACTCCGAAACTAGGGAAGAGCACGTCGCGATAGTGAGGCATGTGGTGATGAAATTGCTGAAAGCTAGACTATGTGTAAGTATGAAGAAGTCCAGTTTCCACCAACGGGAGGTTGGATTCCGCGGATACAAGATCTCCGATATGTGGATCTATATGTTGTGGAAGGAGGTGCAGACAATCAGGGATTGGGCACCTCCAGCCTGCGTTGTCGATGTTCAAAGCTTTATGGGCTTTGCCAACTTCGATCGTCGGTTCATAGAAGGGTTGAGCAAGATAGCGAAACCTCTGACGGACTTGACAAAGAAGGATGTCTGATGGGAATAGACACCTGCGTCGGAGCAGGCCTTCAACCATTTGAAGGGAGCGTTCACGTCCAAACCCATGCTAGCACATTTTGACCCTAAACGGCCAACCCGGCTGGAAACCAACGCTAGTGACTTTGCATTTGGAGCAGTTCTCTCCTAGTTCTTTGAAGATGAGAGATGGCATCCAGTGGCCTACCATAATAGGAAGTTTCACCCAGTGGAGATTAATTATAATGTCCATGACAAGGAAATGACAGCCATCGTGGCGGCGTTCAAGGAAGGGGATCATTTGATACGCTCGGTAACAGACCAGCCAGTGATCTATATAGATCATAAGAATTTGGAATACTTCGATAGTACCAAGGTCCTTAACTGAAGGCAGCACCACTGGGTTGAGTTCCTGCACCCGTGTAACTTCAAGGTGGTACACTGAGAAGGACGGTTGAATTAAAAGGCGGATGCTTTGTCGCGGCGTAGGAACTAGCGCCCTGAAAGGGGGAGTGATTTTCCGCCACAGTCGTCTTTTCGCCCTCGACATTGGGTTGGGAGCCAGGAACGGGTATTCTTGCGACCACAAGTGTTGCAGGTGTGCCAGGGATTTTGGCTCCAGTCTTCCTCTTTGGATCAACTGTGGGTAGCGATAACCAAAGAGCAGGAGTACGCAAGGGTCCTGAAGGCAACAGCTGCCGAGGGCAAAGAGGTCGACCGACGTTGCACGACAGAAAAGGGCTTACTGCTGTATGAGAACAGGTGGTATGTTCCCAAGGGTCAGGATCTTTTTTCTTTTGTTTTTTTTGCTCATTTCGTTTGTTTATTAACTAGGTACAAAGAATGCATAAACCTCGCGGTATGGCTATAAAAACCTCCAACTACAGTCCGACCACCCGCAAGAAGCTATGGAAAACCCTCTGGGGTATAAAAACCCGGACCCGCAGTGATGGAGCTGCATACAGCGAACCCAAAACCTCCGCAGACACGCAGCACAAAGGAAAACCTCACCCGACAGTGAGACAACAGTTAGATCCCCACAAATTAGAAACCCCAAGACCTGGAAAGGAGGAAAATGCCCCACAATCTCCCACCGCTAAAGGAAATGCCTTGTACTCCGGTACCAACCCCCCCTTAACCCGCTCTTACCCTCATTTGGAGCAAGAAACGACGAGGAGGCACACAGCCCAGGTAAACAGAGGGCAACAGTTGGGCTTGCCCTTTAGGCCAAGGATGAAAGCACCGAATCCCAAGGCAGGAGGACAGGTCACGCCGTGTGGCAAGCGAAGCGGACCCTGTGCCCGCCGGAACACAGAGTGGATGGCAGTAAGGTGCCAGCTGCGATGTGGATGACTCCCGTAGAGAAAGTCTGAGCCGGAAAGAACAGGCAGAGGGGATGCGAGCCCAGCAGAGAGGATGCCAGCCGGAAGGTGGATGATGGCGTAAGCAGTGGCAGAGCCGGAGTGAGAAGTCGCTGGCCGAGGCCAGCTTGGAGCGGACAGGTAGAAGAGCTGCCGCTTGGTGAGGAGGTAGGGCCCCGAGGACCCGGGCAGTAGGGTGCCAGCCGACACGGAAAAAGGTGTAGTAGGAAGGCCCAAACCAAGCGAGATGGACAACCATATGGCAGCGGGCTGCAACTGGGTTCACAGAGACCATCCCCACCCTAGGCAAAGCACAGTGTTTTACCGCTTCTCTCATGTAGTACCTTGTTCTCGGAGAGAAAGCGTCACTTAGTGGATGGGATACCATAACTGTGCGATGCGAGGAGGAAGGAACAGGCCCCCGATAGCCCTGAGGACCACCAAGCAGACTGACCGTCAGACAAAACCCTCCCAGAAAAAAAGGCGACCGTGCAGATCCTAAGCGAGCTTAGCAAAAGCGGGGAAGTATAGAGGGGGTACCACCACGAGGCAGTTCCAGACAGAAGAGAGGGTCCCCAAGAGGATTAACTCTGGGGGAAGGATAGTAGGGGCCATAGGTAATGCCTGGCCTAGCGAAAGGTGAAAAGAAATGGTCTAGCAGCCCCCAGCTGGGGGGTGTGAGACCCGTAATTGTGACGATAGTTCTCTGGTGTTGAGTCGTTCCCGATTAGAAAATGTTTTTCAATGACCGGAGTTGTAACGGAGACCGAGCGTGCCAAGGGTCTGGATCTGAAGCAGACAATCATAAAGGCAGAACATAACTCCCCAATCGCGGGACACTTGGGGACTTACAAAACCAGGGGCAGGGTTAGGGCTAACTTCTATTGGCCTAAGATGGATGCGCACATCACCGACTATGTGCGGACATGTGATGCGTGCCAAAGAAATAAATCCAAGAGGCACAAGAAGTTCGGGCTGCTGGAACCTATTGATGTTCCTATGCGGCCGTGGACAGCAATTTCAATAGATTTCCTTGTAGTGCTGCCAGAGTCCGAAGGGTATACCAGAATCTGGGTAATAGTGGACAGATTCTCGAAAATGGCTCATTTCATACCTCTGACCATGGAGGTACCTATCACGCAGCTTGCCTTGATATTCCCGAAGGAAGTTTGGCACCTACATGGACTCCCAGAGTCAATCATGTCTGATCGAGATAGCCGATTTACATCCAAGTTGGGGATGAGTCTAAGGCACTTGGTGCAAGTGAAACCGAACGTTTCAACTGCATTCCAGCCTCAGAGTGATGGGCAGACCGAGACGGTTAATCAGACACTGGAGCAGCACTTGCATAGTTAATGTTCCTACCAACAAGATGATTGGGTTTCACTGTTACCCCTTGCGGAGTATGCGTACAACACCTCGACGTCAGAATCCACCAGGTTGTCACCGTTTGTGATCAACTCTGGGTTTAACCCAAGGACGAACTGGTCGGGTGTCGTGTCTGATACTCAAGGAATTCACGCTAGCAGGGAGCTCTGAGTCAAGGAATCGGAAGGAACCTGGGAAGAGGGTCGAGAAACGATTCAACGGGTACAAGAAAGGCAACGGAAATGGCATGACCAAAAAAGATTGCCATCATCAGACTAGGTTATCTTGGAGGATGTAACCGCTAGGCAGGCAAAGAAAGCGGACCCGGAGATGTTTAACCGAAAGAACATCCGCACTAAGCATCCGAAGGAGAAACTGGAGCACGGCATGTTTGGCCCCTTTGTGGTCAAACGTCGCGGGGGTAACTGGGTCTACGAACTCCCACTGCCATCTAGATGGAGCATCCACCCGGTTTTCAATGTCACATTGCTCGAACCCTATTGTGAGGATCCGGCAGCAGCTAGGGTCAAGGAAGTCCCTACCGCGGAACTTGTGGACAATGAGCCCAGTTACGTTATCGAAGCTGTTGTGGACAGCCAATGGGATGGACGAGCGAAGGGGAAGTTTCTGTCGCGCTTCATCCAGTCCCTGGCTTCATGGGAAGGCTATGGGGCTGAGGAGATATCATGGGAGCCCTATGAGATGCTAGAAGGGACAGGCTTACAGGCCATTCTGGATTTACACAAAAGATATCCGTTCAAGCCCAAGGACCAGAGGGTTTTGGGGGAAGCGAGTCATGGAATTAAGAGACTACGCTAAAGGTCCGCAACAGACTGCACAGAAGAGGGGAGTGTTGCAACGACCCAACATACATGGGCTATGGCAGACTGAACGGATACCCATACAGGTAGCCAGAAGACGAACTGGTAGGAACTGGCAGGCAAGTCACTACTTGACCTACGGAGACCTGAGGGCCCGGGCTCTGGGAATGAACAGAATTGACTGGTCAGGGACTCAGGTACCTGGATACATCCCGGAGCAGTGTCAGCGTACTTAGGGACTTTTGAAGAGGGCAGTTGCTCAGCAAGGCCGCCTAACTAGAGACAGGTCAGAAAGGTCTACTCGCCGGCAACGGGATAGACAGGGTAACAGGGATTGGTTATCATGGCCGCTGGACCAGGTTACCCTACCCTGGGGATCAGGTTACCCTGCCCGGAGTCCTGAGATACCCTACCTTTCAATACGAAGTCCCAGGGGGAGTTCAGAGAAATTCACTGGAATGTTTGTCACGCGAAGCCATGGATGATACTGGAATCTGGGGTTCTGGGGGATGCTATTGGGCGCGCTACGTAGCTTCGATGTACCTGTAAATTGAAGACACTATTCCTATCATACCCCTCCGGCCCCACCTTGAGGTCTGGACGTCATGGGCAAACAGTTGTGTAGTTGTGTGCAGTCTAGGAAAGAGGAATCTTTGCCGACATGCTTACAACACCGTATACGTCCCTGCCGCCCAGGCGACCATAAGCTGTTCGCAGGATATACCAGGGCGCATAGGGTAGAAGGTGGAGTACCTGAACCAAGTTGTCCTGAGTAAAAGGGACCAAAATTGACGGGGTTAACGGGTGTTGACGGTGGGGGTCCTGAAGGTAGTCCCAGGTGGTGCTGGGGCGACTCGCGGAGTTTTACACCTACCAGGCCCGAAAGTGTCCCCAATGCTATAGGCTCTGAAAGGGAAGTGCAGAGACACTAAAAGCATGATTCCTATCACAGTTAAGCTAGATCCGAGGTAGTGGTCATGGGTAGCACTCATTGGATCACTCCCGCACTACCGTGCCCTACGGAAGATACCCCAAGCCCACGACCCGTAAATCGTAAATAGACAAACCGCTCGCGGTAGCTTCCGGAGTTAAGCAGAGATCAACGCATATGGGAAGGGCGTCATAAATAGTCTAGTTCATGAGGTGCCTTGACTGTTAGCCACTGGCAAGACACCGATGCGCAGAACCTTTCACTCCGGTAGGCTTATTGGAAATGCACCGCAGAAACTATAACCGCATAAGGTGAACGCGGACTAGGGTGTGTTGACACATGCATGCCCGCAGGGGGTGTCAGGAGACGTGTTGGACCACCCTTAGCGGAGAAGGGTGTGCTCGCATAGTGGGAGTAAACTGATTGGGGAGTTTCTGGCATAAGATAAAACTACCTGAAAGTCTATGCGAGAACTCCCCTACTCCAACAATCAATCCTCTAGAGACCTTAATTGAGTGAGGCTTCAGGCTTAATGATATTAAGTTTTGCCCTTTACTTTACTCTTACATTGGTATGAACTTTTGGCGATAAGTTTGGAGTTTTTCAGTGCGGTCGCAACTGTAACCGGTACGGGTTGCTAGGGTTTTATGTTTTATGTTTGGTTTCACAGTATCGCTTGATACTTGTATTGTTTCGTGTGCTATCGGTTGATACACACATTGTTTTATGTTTGGTTTCACAATATCGTTTGATACTTGTATTGTTTCGTGTGCTATCGGTTGATACACACATTGTTTTATGTTTGGTTTCACAGTATCGTTTGATACTTGTATTGTTTCGTGTGCTATCGGTTGATACACACATTGTTTTATGTTTGGTTTCACAGTATCGTTTGATACTTGTATTGTTTCGTGTGCTATCGGTTGATACACACATTGTTTTATGTTTGGTTTCACAGTATCGTTTGATACTTGTATTGTTTCGTGTGCTATCGGTTGATACACACATTGTTTTATGTTTGGTTTCACAGTATCGTTTGATACTTGTATTGTTTCGTGTGCTATCGGTTGATACACACATTGTTTTATGTTTGGTTTCACAGTATCGTTTGATACTTGTATTGTTTCGTGTGCTATCGGTTGATACACACATTGTTTTATGTTTGGTTTCACAGTATCGTTTGATACTTGTATTGTTTCGTGTGCTATCGGTTGATACACACATTGTTTTATGTTTGGTTTCACAGTATCGTTTGATACTTGTATTGTTTCGTGTGCTATCGGTTGATACACACATTGTTTTATGTTTGGTTTCACAGTATCGTTTGATACTTGTATTGTTTCGTGTGCTATCGGTTGATACACACATTGTTTTATGTTTGGTTTCACAGTATCGTTTGATACTTGTATTGTTTCGTGTGCTATCGGTTGATACACACATTGTTTTATGTTTGGTTTCACAGTATCGTTTGATACTTGTATTGTTTCGTGTGCTATCGGTTGATACACACATTGTTTTATGTTTGGTTTCACAGTATCGTTTGATACTTGTATTGTTTCGTGTGCTATCGGTTGATACACACATTGTTTTATGTTTGGTTTCACAGTATCGTTTGATACTTGTATTGTTTCGTGTGCTATCGGTTGATACACACATTGTTTTATGTTTGGTTTCACAGTATCGTTTGATACTTGTATTGTTTCGTGTGCTATCGGTTGATACACACATTGTTTTATGTTTGGTTTCACAGTATCGTTTGATACTTGTATTGTTTCGTGTGCTATCGGTTGATACACACATTGTTTTATGTTTGGTTTCACAGTATCGTTTGATACTTGTATTGTTTCGTGTGCTATCGGTTGATACACACATTGTTTTATGTTTGGTTTCACAGTATCGTTTGATACTTGTATTGTTTCGTGTGCTATCGGTTGATACACACATTGTTTTATGTTTGGTTTCACAGTATCGTTTGATACTTGTATTGTTTCGTGTGCTATCGGTTGATACACACATTGTTTTATGTTTGGTTTCACAGTATCGTTTGATACTTGTATTGTTTCGTGTGCTATCGGTTGATACACACATTGTTTTATGTTTGGTTTCACAGTATCGTTTGATACTTGTATTGTTTCGTGTGCTATCGGTTGATACACACATTGTTTTATGTTTGGTTTCACAGTATCGTTTGATACTTGTATTGTTTCGTGTGCTATCGGTTGATACACACATTGTTTTATGTTTGGTTTCACAGTATCGTTTGATACTTGTATTGTTTCGTGTGCTATCGGTTGATACACACATTGTTTTATGTTTGGTTTCACAGTATCGTTTGATACTTGTATTGTTTCGTGTGCTATCGGTTGATACACACATTGTTTTATGTTTGGTTTCACAGTATCGTTTGATACTTGTATTGTTTCGTGTGCTATCGGTTGATACACACATTGTTTTATGTTTGGTTTCACAGTATCGTTTGATACTTGTATTGTTTCGTGTGCTATCGGTTGATACACACATTGTTTTATGTTTGGTTTCACAGTATCGTTTGATACTTGTATTGTTTCGTGTGCTATCGGTTGATACACACATTGTTTTATGTTTGGTTTCACAGTATCGTTTGATACTTGTATTGTTTCGTGTGCTATCGGTTGATACACACATTGTTTTATGTTTGGTTTCACAGTATCGTTTGATACTTGTATTGTTTCGTGTGCTATCGGTTGATACACACATTGTTTTATGTTTGGTTTCACAGTATCGTTTGATACTTGTATTGTTTCGTGTGCTATCGGTTGATACACACATTGTTTTATGTTTGGTTTCACAGTATCGTTTGATACTTGTATTGTTTCGTGTGCTATCGGTTGATACACACATTGTTTTATGTTTGGTTTCACAGTATCGTTTGATACTTGTATTGTTTCGTGTGCTATCGGTTGATACACACATTGTTTTATGTTTGGTTTCACAGTATCGTTTGATACTTGTATTGTTTCGTGTGCTATCGGTTGATACACACATTGTTTTATGTTTGGTTTCACAGTATCGTTTGATACTTGTATTGTTTCGTGTGCTATCGGTTGATACACACATTGTTTTATGTTTGGTTTCACAGTATCGTTTGATACTTGTATTGTTTCGTGTGCTATCGGTTGATACACACATTGTTTTATGTTTGGTTTCACAGTATCGTTTGATACTTGTATTGTTTCGTGTGCTATCGGTTGATACACACATTGTTTTATGTTTGGTTTCACAGTATCGTTTGATACTTGTATTGTTTCGTGTGCTATCGGTTGATACACACATTGTTTTATGTTTGGTTTCACAGTATCGTTTGATACTTGTATTGTTTCGTGTGCTATCGGTTGATACACACATTGTTTTATGTTTGGTTTCACAGTATCGTTTGATACTTGTATTGTTTCGTGTGCTATCGGTTGATACACACATTGTTTTATGTTTGGTTTCACAGTATCGTTTGATACTTGTATTGTTTCGTGTGCTATCGGTTGATACACACATTGTTTTATGTTTGGTTTCACAGTATCGTTTGATACTTGTATTGTTTCGTGTGCTATCGGTTGATACACACATTGTTTTATGTTTGGTTTCACAGTATCGTTTGATACTTGTATTGTTTCGTGTGCTATCGGTTGATACACACATTGTTTTATGTTTGGTTTCACAGTATCGTTTGATACTTGTATTGTTTCGTGTGCTATCGGTTGATACACACATTGTTTTATGTTTGGTTTCACAGTATCGTTTGATACTTGTATTGTTTCGTGTGCTATCGGTTGATACACACATTGTTTTATGTTTGGTTTCACAGTATCGTTTGATACTTGTATTGTTTCGTGTGCTATCGGTTGATACACACATTGTTTTATGTTTGGTTTCACAGTATCGTTTGATACTTGTATTGTTTCGTGTGCTATCGGTTGATACACACATTGTTTTATGTTTGGTTTCACAGTATCGTTTGATACTTGTATTGTTTCGTGTGCTATCGGTTGATACACACATTGTTTTATGTTTGGTTTCACAGTATCGTTTGATACTTGTATTGTTTCGTGTGCTATCGGTTGATACACACATTGTTTTATGTTTGGTTTCACAGTATCGTTTGATACTTGTATTGTTTCGTGTGCTATCGGTTGATACACACATTGTTTTATGTTTGGTTTCACAGTATCGTTTGATACTTGTATTGTTTCGTGTGCTATCGGTTGATACACACATTGTTTTATGTTTGGTTTCACAGTATCGTTTGATACTTGTATTGTTTCGTGTGCTATCGGTTGATACACACAGTGTTTTATGTTTGGTTTCACAGTATCGTTTGATACTTGTATTGTTTCGTGTGCTATCAGTTGATACACACATTGTTTTGCAATATCGCTCATACTGGAAATAAGCGATATGCTGTATTTAAAGACCGCTGATTCCCGCGATGGAAACAGCAGACTTCGACAGATAGTATTCTTAAATATACTTGGTTGAACGGTTACTTTTTTGATCTCCTATTACACCCCGTTCGAAGCCTCCTTTAGCAAGCAGCGCTCGCTTCGTGTTGACCACGAAGCCATCTGCTCCTATCGTACCGATACGTGACTAGGGCCTAGCCCGAACACGTTACAGCAACCTTGGGATCCATCTTCCTAGGGGCACCCCCGTTACAACACTCTATGTATCCTGTTTAAGCGTTACATGTTGGACTCTTCTCGCCTCACGCTTCTTATTACAGCAAAGAAGTTGAAAATGCAGTGCAAATGGGGACCACTGCACTTAACAAGTGACTTCTCTGGACCTATTACTAGCAGCCTGAGAAAAAACATTTAAGTCATGTTCTATTCGAAATTCTTTCCGCACCTCCGGTTATATTCCTTTCAATCCCCCCATGGTATTATACAAACTCCAGACCTATAATACCGAAGAACAGCTCCAAGTTCAAACTCCGCAATCTTCCTCTACTGATACAACTCCTACAACAGTAGTCCCACATAATGCTGATACTGTACAAAAATATACGCAACAAATTATTTCCTGTATTGATCAATTAAGTTCGCGTAGGATTGATTTTGATTCCAATATTCACAGACAAGTTAAGCAACTTAGCGAAGCTGCAGAGGTTTCTAGGGCAAAGGAGTCTATATAACAGAAAGTTAGTACTCAGCTGCAAGGTGCCAATCACGTAACAAAACAAAAAAAGGATGGTGATAGAATGGTACTATCTGCAGGATGAGTTCTGGGAAGTGAGGAGATGGGAGAGTTAAAAAGAGGTGCAGATGAGAAGACAAGAATAAATGTGGAACAGAAAGCGTGAAGTCAGACCAAAAAAGAAGCAAAGAAAATGATGGAACTCCTGCGTGATTCCTCATGTGGTACCTTGTATTATGCGGAACCTGGAGCCCCAGCATACGAATCAGATGTCCCTACAGATATCTCCTCCCCCACTTGGATGGAAGTATTTCAGCTTCCCGAAACCACTCCACAAACCTTTCCAGGCCAAGTTACATCTTTTGAACAATGGTCACATATTGTACAATATGCCGCTAGCACCTCTGATGCAGCATCCCCCTCATGGACCTTTGTCCACTATCAATTTAATTGGTATGAAAACATATCATTACTTTCTTGCTCATGTGTTTTACTTATCCGACTATCTAATACAGAAGACTTGGAAACCCACCACTACAGGGGTGGGACAAGTTGGGTGAAAGGACTGAGTGGTATGGCGAGGGCGGGTCTGAATCATCTGGATGAGTATCTCTGGGGGTAAATGGAAGTGGTAGTTGCCAAAGTGGTGGAGGAAAAATCGACATAAGGCAAGGAAGGGACAAGGAGGTAGAGACAAGTAGGACCAACTCTGTGGTGTATAAGTGGGCAAGGATGATTGGGTGTAATGACCCAGCATATATGAGCTAGGACAGATGGAACCTATACCCATACAGGTAGCCCGGAGGCGAACTCGTAGGAACCGGCAGGCAAGTAAGTACTTGACCTGCGGAGACCCGATAGGCCCGGCGCCAAGCATGAAGAGAATTGGCTGGTCATAGACTGACGTACGTAGATGGACCTGGGAGTGGTGTCAGCGTACTTAGCGACTTCTGAAGGTGCAGTTGCTCAGCTAGGCCGGGTAACTAGAGACAGGTCAGAAAGGTCTATTGCCAGCGACGGGATAGACAGGGTAACAGGGAAAAGCTATGTTGTCCACTGACCAAGCTTACCCTACCCTTGGGATCAGGTTACCCTGCCTTCGGGCTCGGGTTACCCTGCCCAGAGTCCTCAGTTACCCTTCCTTTCAATACGGAGTCCCTCGGGGAGTTTGGGAAAATTGAATGAAATGTTTGTCATACAAAGCCATCCATAATACTGGAATCTGGGGTTCCGGGGGATGCCAGTGGGGGGGAGCTACATGGCTTCGATGAAGCTGTAAATTGAAGACATTATTCCTATCATACCCCTCCGGCCCCGGCTTGAGGCCCGGACGTCATGGGGGAATGGTTGTGTAGTTGGATGCGTCTAGAAAAAAGGAATCTTTGGAGACATGCTGGCAACACCGTATACGTTGCTGCTATCCGGTCGACTGTAAGCTGTTCGCTGGAGATACCAGAGGGCATAGGGTGCAAGGTGGAGTACCTCCTCCAAGTCGTTCGGAGTAAAACGGACCAAAAGTGACGGTGTTAACGGATGCTAACTGTGGGGGTCCTGAAGGTAGTCCTGGGTGGTGGCAGGGCGACTGCGAGAGTTTTACACCTACCAAGCCGGACCGTGCTCCCAACCCTATAGGCTCTGACAGGGACGTGCAGAGACACTAAAAGCATGATTCCTACTACAGGTAAGATAGATCCGAGGTAGGGGTCATGGGTAGCGCCCATTGAATCACTCCCGGACTACCGTGCCCTGCGGAAGACACCGAGAGCCCGAGACCCGCAAGTAGTAAATAGATAAACCAGTCACGGTAGCCTCTGCAGTCAAGTAGAGATCAATGCATATGGGAAGGCTTTCAGAGATGGTCTAGTTCATGAGGTGCCTTGACTGTTAGCCACTGGCAAGACACCAATGCGCAGAAGCTTTCACACTGGTGGGCAAAATGGAAATGCACCGCAGAAACGATAACCCGATAAGGTGAACTCCGACCAGAGTGCGTCGAGACATGCATGCCCAAAGGGTGTGCCTGGAGATGTGTCGGACCACCCTTAGCAGAGAAGGGTGTGCTCGAATGGTTGGAGTAAACTGATGGAAGAGTTTCTGGCATAAGATAAAATTACCCGAAAGTTTATGCGCGAACTGCCCTGCTCCAACAATCAATCCTCGCAAGACCTTAATTGCGTGAAGCGTCAGGCTTAACGATATTAGGTTTTACCCTTTACTTTACGCTTACATCTGTGTGCATTTTTGGCGATAAGTCTGAAGCTGTTCGGTGCGGTCGCAACCTTGAGATCCATCTTCCTAGGGGTGCCCCCGCTACAGTATATCTTTAAGCGAGCTCCTCGCTTAACTCCTCTCCTGATTAATTGTTTCCGACTTTTGGCAATGACCTTGCGTGAACACTGGTGACCTTGTCTAGAACCAGTAGCCCAGGGTGGAAAGCGCAATGGCCAGTCCCGAACTTCGAACCAGAATGGAATCCAAATCCAGTTCAGACCTCGACTTTGATGAGAACACTGCCCACACGTTTTGTGCGCTAGTTCTTGCAGATGTTCGCGGTATCGACTAGGGCGGACAGAAGCTGCCCTAGGAGGCGGCTCCTATTCAGTTACCTGTTGAATGTCTTGACCCCCTGATTACAGACCCTCGCACTGCGCTGCTCTCATTTTTCCAAGATACTACCTTAGTCCACAACATGCTCCCTCCCACGCCGCATGGAGTTCCCTTTAGCGAGTTCTCTCGCGATTTCGTCGAACCTTACATCGTCCGCGAAGAAGCCAAGTTGATTGGGGAGTTGAAGCGGAAACTGAAGAACTGAAACACCCAGCAGCGGCAGGTGTCCAGAATACATATCACTATGGCAGTGGTGGAATGGATGAAGGTGCCGCAGGAGGCATACCTGGAGATGATAAGGGATCAGCCGGCATTGAAGACTCACATGGCAGCCTTGGAAAAGGCTTTTGAAGGCGGGTATAGTATTGATGCGGAGAATAATGTACTGACATTAGAGGCCGTGGCCCCACTCTTACTCGTCCATACCAAGCCCGAGAACTTCGGCATGGAGTTGGCCATGAGAGCCAGAGATGACCAGTGGAGGGCATACTTGAGCCCAATTGGTATATGGATATTGGAAAGCCTGAATGGGGAGGGCTAGAGTTTTACCTCCTCCTTCTCAAGAGCATCTACAGTCTCCCTGTCGCTCCACCCCTCAGTTGCCCGCAGTAGGTCGGGCAGCCCAATGGTCGGGGGAACTGATGCATATCGAGTAAGGAAAAGGACATCCAAAGCGCAGGGTATCATGGCACCAGATACACCTGACCCTACTCCTCGTCCAACCCCGGCTCCCAATATTTCCCCTGCAACAGCTCCGGTTGCAACTCCCGTACCTCCTATCACCGCCCCAAGACCCACACCCCTTCCAGTTTCGTTGCCCGCTCCAGATACCTTCCCTGCCACAGCATTCCCACCAGCAGTATCGCCTAGCCCAGGCTTCCGGCCACTGCGTGCAGTGTAACCTGGATTCTTCGAACAGGCAAGACGGCAGGAGGAGGGAACACCCATGGCTCCGTCACGAGTGACTCCAATCCCCGGACCTGGGATGCCTGCTCGCTCCGTTCCTTGGGCACCGGTCGTCCCCACGGCACCCTTAAAGCCAAGTCTTCCCGCCGGTCTCCCCACCATCACAAGTGGTGGTTTGGACCGCCAAGACGAGTTCTGTCTATCAGGCTGTAAGTCCGGAGAAATCCGGATAGGGTGGATTCATTACCACTCCTATGGGTGTAGGAAGGGACCAGGGACACTGGTAAGGCATAGAAGGAGACAGAACGAAGAAGATAGACAACCGACATGTGGGTACTATAGGTCATGGAGGTAGGCTGGCCCCCCGATGTAACCCTTGACTTGTCCAGGGTTGTAGTCTTTTCTGCGGATAACACAGATGGTGCCCAACCCAACCCCTGACGGTGGGCGATGACCTGTTCCACCACCGGCATCAGGACCATCAGGGGCTGACCCCCTAGAGGATGGTAACCAGGATGGCCAGGAGGAATGGTTTGATGGGTACGATAGACCCCAGGAATCCCAAGCTAGGAACACCAGAGGTAGTGGAGACGGAAATGCCCCACCTGGAGGTGGTACGGCAGCAGTAGGCGGAGATCCAGGGGACTCTGACCATAACAGCGCTGATGATGATGACGATGGAGATTCTCTCCTGGATTTGACCCCCTTTCTTGGTGCTCGCAAGGATGACTGGAGCAAGGAGGAGATACGACGGTGGGATCGCCGGGCCAAGAGGCTGGCGAGATCCCTGAGAGGTACGAGATGAGCTTCTAGGCGAACACCCAGACACGGGAAGAAGAAGCCGGGAAAGCTGAGTGGTATCTCTCCATTCAAGGGCAAAGTTAGAGAACTCGTGACCTTCTGGACCTTGGCAGAGGTCAAATTTGAATACTTTAGGGATTGCAAGTTAACCAACATGGATAAGGCAAACTTGGGGATCCCTCCTCTTGAAGACTCTGCCCAGGCATGGTATCAGTGGTTGCATAAACATATTAACAAGGAAGCCACCAAGCGCACTAGCGTCCCTGTCAAAGACAGCAACCCCTTACAGACATGGAAAGGGTTCCGAGAACGGCTGGAACGAAGTTTCAGCGGAGGCCAGGCCACGTGAGATCAATACCTTCTCGAGTGGTGAGACCTTGTGATAAAGCCCTATCATATCGATGAGTACCTGGATAACATAATTGATTATATGTATAAGCTTAGCTATACAGATCGACTACAGGTATGAGACAAGGTTCGATCAGGCATCACACAAGACGTTCGGAATGCGTGGGCACTTAAGGAGCCCTATCCGACCCACCTGAACTAGTACCTTGATCTTCTCCGGAAGGTTAGGCGCATGCTGGAGGACAACAAGCGGTTCAGTAACCGCGTTATCCACCCAGCCCCTCGCTCTCAACCCGCTGAGAAGAAGGAGGATAGACCCTTGACACCGGGCAGGTTCAAGAAGAAGGCAAAAGGTGCGGGCAGACCAAACCAGAGGTCTGCCAGTCCTACTAATTTCAATGCGGGGAGAGAGGCAAAGCCGGGGACTTCTGAGTTTGCAATAGCGCATAAGGAAATCCCGTCGACTTTGGCCGAATGTCGGAGAAAGCACAACTAGTGCACCAAGTGTGGACAAAGTGGTCACTTCTGCAGGAAGTGTACCGCCAGGTCCCCAGTCGTTTGTTCATCCAAACAGGCTCGCCGGGTGAAACGGTCAGCCCCGGTAAGCAGGTCCACAGGGACACACAAGCGGCAGAACCGCATTGCAGCGCCACCTCCGGCTTCCTCGGCAAAGATACTCGAAGTCCGCTAGGCATCACCGCAGATCAATGAGGTTGATACTGATGGATCGGAATAGGTAAGAACCCATTCTGTTTAGGGTGTAACCTTATTAACCCATAAGCTATAGACCCCTGAGGGATCGATGGACATAGGCCACGGAGGTGGCTTCGGAGATGGGTAAGTACCCTTCTACCGCATAAACGACCCTGATACTGACTACACCCAGGTGGTGTGGGTAGGTAGATGTTGTGGGCCATCCGTGGTGGACTGGGCTATCTCTCCTTGGTTGTGTTTCTGGTTACTTCCTTTGTTCTAGTTATACGTGTTTCTTTCACGATTTCCTTAGCTGGATGGGCAAGTCATAGGAGATTATTTTGGTTGAGGCTGGGTGAGGTCCAGCTCGAGGAGACGCTTGACATTGGGGAAGCAAGGCTGCTTCTCTTGGAACCGGTCCGACAGCGGACTTCTACCCACCTCGGGAAGAAATTGTTATGTTTAGTATAAGCGGAATTGGTTCCGGCTGGACTTGATCAAATAAATAACGCTATTTTCCGGTTTACCTAAGGAGGGTTCAGTATCCGAAATCATGCTGGCGTGATAGTCAACACCCTAGTTATTGAGAACAAGACCAATCCCAATCCTTTAACGTTTACTGCCCCGTTGTGGCCGCTCTTGTGTCGAAAGGCAGGACACGAAAAGGAATTACTAAGCCAAGATGACTAAGTCACCAAGACAAGCCAAGAGACAGAAGCGTGACAACTTGCCTCGTCATACTAAGTCTATCCACCTCGGGGTCAAGTTAGACTGTAAGATAGGCGCTAGACAGGTTAGCACGGAACCGCTCCCGGGACTCGATAGTGGATCTACTGGGCCGGTACTTAGTAGCCGAGGGGTCAAGAAGACTCAGCCACCTTGTCTATGATGCAACATACATGTGCCGATAAGCGATGTTAGCGGTAATCACATCCCTGCATCAGGTCTACACTTTACCAAGTTATTAGAAATAAGGATAGGTGACCACCACAATGAGATGCCCTTCGAAGTCACAGATATGCCCGACACCAAGGTGGATGGGTACCTACCTATGTCTTGGTTGGGAGACCATAACCCCAACATAGATTGGAAGACCGCATCACTAACCTGGCACCCAGATTGCTGCAAGACTAACTGCCTGGCAGAGCAGGGGCGGTTAGTGTTCATGACCAATGAAGAGTTTACTAGCCGAAGACCCTCGTAATGTGTACCTATTGGGAATTGTGCAATTCCTGGATGAGGAAGGTGCCGACATTACGGGTAAGCAAACCCCGAGTATAAGGACTCTGGGGATATCTTCAGTCAAGAACGGAGTGAGGTATTACCGGAGCACTCGAAGTATTGCCATACGATTGAGTTGCAACCCGGAACTCAACCTCCATTTGGGCCTATCCATCCATTATCGGAAAAGGAGCTTAAGGCACTCCAGTAATATCCCAATGACATGATACGAACGGGAAAGCTGCGGCGATCCTGTTCCTCCGCAGCAGCCCCCCTCCTCTTCGTGGCAAAACCAGATGGTACATTAAGACTGGTAATAGATTACCAAGGGCTGCACAAAATCAGCGTGAAGAGCAAGTATCCCCTACCGTTGATGAATGAACTGCGAGATAGGTTAGGAAAAGCCGCTTTGTTCACCAAGTTGGACTTGAAGAACGGCTACTACCTTCTGCGGATGGCAGAAGGTGAGGAATGGAAGACGGCCTTCCGGTGCAGATATGGACTGTATGAATACACGGCCATGCCGTTTGGGTTGTATAATGCCCTGGCAGCTTTCCAAAGCATGACAAAGGAGGTCTTTCAGGATCTCATGGACGCCGAAGTCATCGTGTACATGGATGACATCCTGATCTACTCCAAAACTATGGAAGAGAACGTCACAATGGTGCGGTGTGTGATGGAGAAACTGCGGAAAGCTAGACTATGTATAAGCATGAAGAAGTCCAGTTTCCACCAACGGGAGGTTGAATTCTGCAGATCCAAGATGTCCAAAATGGGGATTGATATGTTGTCCGAGAAGCTGCAGACAATCAGGGATTGGGCACCGCTGACATGCGTCGTTGATGTTCCAAGCTTTATGGGCTTTGCCAACTTGTATCTTCAGTCCATAGAAGGGTTCAGCCAGATAGCGAAACCTCTGACGGACTTGACAAAGAAGGACGCTCGATGGGAATGGACACCTGCCTGTGAGCAGGCCTTCAACCATTTGAAGGAAGCATTCACGTCCAAACCTATCCTAGCACATTTTGACCTGGAACGACCAACCGGGCTTGAAATCAACGCTAGTGACTTTGCAGTAGGAGCCGTTCTCTCCCAGTTCTGTGAAGATGAGAGATGGCACCCAGTGGCCTACCATAGTAGGAAGCTTCACCCAGTGGAGATTAATTATGATGTCCATGACAAGGAAATGACGGCCATCGTGGCAACATTCAAGGAATGGGATCATTTGCTACCCTTGTTAACGGACCAGTTGGTGATCTATATGGATCAGAGGAATTTGGAGTACTTCCATATTGCCAAGGTCCTTAACCAAAGGCGGCACCACTGGGCTGAGCTCCTGCAACTGTTTAACTTCAAGGTGGTTTACCGAGAAGGACAGTTGAATCAGAAGGCAGATGCTTTGTCGCAGCGTAGGGACTACCACCCTGAAGGGGGGAGTGATTTTACACCACAGTCATTTTTTCGCCCCGGCGAGTGGGTTGGGAACCAGGAACGGGACATCTTGCGACCACAAGTGTTGCAGGTGTGCCAAGGATTTCAGCTCCAGTCTTCCTGTTTGGATCAACTGTGGGTAGCGATAACCAAAGACCAGGAGTACTTAAGAATCCAGAAGGTAACAGCTGCCGATGGCAAACAGGTCGACCGGCATTTCACGACGGAAAAGCGCTTACTGCTGTACAAGAACAGGTGGTATGTTCCCAAGGGTCTGGATCTGAAGCAGACAATCATGAAGGCAGAACATGACTCACTGCTCGTGGGACACTTCGGCACTTATAAAACCATTGGCAGGGTTAGGGCTAACTTCTGTTGGCCTAAGATGGATGAGCACATCACCGACTACATGCGGACATGTGATACATGCCAAAGAAATAAATCCATCAGGCACAAGATGTGTGGGCTGCTGGAACCTATTGATGTTCCTCTGCGGCCGTGGACAGTGATTTCCATGGATTTCATTGTAGTGCTGTCAGACTCCATAGGGTATACCAAGATCTGGGTCATAGTTGACAGATTCTCGAAAATGGCCCCTTTCATACCGCTGACCATGGAGGTACCTATCAAGGAGCCTACCTTGATATTCCTGAAGGAAGTTTGGCACCTTCACGGACTCCCAGAGTCTATCAAATCTGATTGGGATAGGCGATTCACATCCAAGTTCTAGATGAGTCTAATACACTTGTTGCATGTGAAACTAAACGTTTCGACTGCATTTCACCCTGAGTCGCATGGGCGGACTGAGAGGGTTAACCAGACCCTGGAGCAGTACATGCGTAGTTACTGTTCCTACCAACAAGATGATTGGGTTTCGCTGTTACCCCTTACGGAGTATGTCTACAACACCTTGACATCAGAATCCAACAGGTTGTCACTATTTGAGATCAACTATGGGTTTAACCCAAGGACAAACTGGTCTGGTGTCGTGCCTGATACTCAAGGAATACACACTGGCAGTGAGCTCTTGGTCAAGGAATGGGAAGGAACCTGGGAAGAAATTCGAGAAACAATACAACGGGCACAAGAAAGGCAATGGAAATGGCATGACCAGACGAGGTTGCCATTACAAGACTATGTTACCTGGGAGGGTGTGACTGCTGGGCTGGCAAAGAAAGCGGACCGCGTGATGGTAGACTGAATGAGGATCCGCACCAAGCGTCCTATGGAGAAGCTGGACCACTGGATGTTGGGCCCTGTTGTGATCAAACGTCAAGTGGGTAACCGAGCCTGTGAAGTCCAACTGCCTACCAAATGGAGCATCCACCCTGTTTTCAATGTCACGTTGCTCAAACCCTATTGTGAGGATCTGGCAGGAGGTAGGGTCTGGGAAGTCCCTACCACGGGACTTCTAGGCAACAAGCCCAGTTACATTATTGAAGCTTTTGTGGACGGCTGATGGTACCGAGGAGCAAAGGCGAAGTTTCCGTCGCGCTTTGTCCAGTACCTGGTTTCATGAGAAGGCTATGGGGGGGAGGAGAATTCATGGGAGCCCTATGAGATGCTAGACGGGACAGGCTTACCGGCCATTCAGGATTTCCGTCAAAGATATCCGTCCAAGGCCAGGGACCATAGGGCCTTGGGGGATTTGAGTTGTGGAAATAAGAGACAATGCTAGCGGTCCAGGACAGACCGTAGAGAAGAGGGGAGTGATGTAACGACCCAGCAGACATGAGCTATGGCAGACGGAACCTATACCCATACGGGTAGCCTGGAGGCGAACTCGTAGGAAGCGGCAGGCAAGTCAGTACTTGACTTATGGAGACCCGATGGCGCGGGCTTCGAGACTGAACAGAATTGGCTGGTCAGGGACTTAGGTATGTGGATACACCCGGGAGTGGTTTCACCATACTTAGGCACTTCTGAAAGGGCAGTTGCTCAGCTAGGCCGGGTAACTAGAGACAGGTCAGAAAGGTCTATCGCTGGCGACAGGATAGAAAGGGCAATAGGGAAAAGTTATCTTGTTCGCTGGACAAGGTTACCCTACCCTCGGGAGCAGGTTACCCTGCCTTGGGCCTAAGGTAACCGTGCCTAGAGTCCTCAGTTACCCTACCTTTCAATACGAAGTCCCTGAGAGAGTTTGGGAAAATTGACTGAAATGTTTGTCATGAGATGCCATCCATAATACTGGAATCTGAGGGTTCCGGGGGATGGTATTGGGCAAGCTATGTCGCTTCGGTGAAGCTGTAAATTGAAGACATTATTCCTATCATACTACTCCGGCCCCGCCCAGAGGCCCGAACGTCATGGGCGAACGGTTGTGTAGTTGTGTGCAGTCTAGCGAAGAGGAATCTTTGGAGACAGGCTTGAACAACATATACGTCGCTGCCGTCCGGTCGACCGCAAGCTGTTCGCAGGATATATAAGGGGGCATACGATGGAAGGTGGAGTACCTCCTCTATGTTGTTCGGAGTGAAGAGGAGCAAAACCGACAGAGTTAACGGGCGTTTACCGTCGGGTCCCAAAGCTAGTTCCGGGTGGTGCCGGGGCCCAGCGAGAGTTTTACACCTACACAGCCTAAACGTGCTCCCAATGCCAAAGGCTCTGAAAAGGAAGTGCAGAGACTCTAAAAGCAGGCTTCCTAACTCAGGTAAGGTAGACCCAATGTCGCGGTCATAGGTAGCGCCCATTGGATCACTCCGGGACTACCGTGCCCTGCGGAAGACACCAGAAGCCCGAGACCCGCAAATAGTAAATAGATAAAACGCTCATGG
Organism: Tuber magnatum; assembly: GCA_003182015.1. Classification (NCBI taxonomy): domain Eukaryota; kingdom Fungi; phylum Ascomycota; class Pezizomycetes; order Pezizales; family Tuberaceae; genus Tuber; species Tuber magnatum. Next base: position 84,293 of record PYWC01000055.1, read on the forward strand.
TAGCCTCCGGAGTCAAGTGGAGATCAATGTATATGGGAAGGGTGTCATAGACAGTCTAGTTCATGAGGTGCTTTGAATGTTAGCCACTAGCAAGACACCATTGCGCGGAAGCTTTCACTCCGGCGTGCAAAATGGAAATGCACCGCAGAAACGCTAACCACATAAGGTGAAGGCTGACTAGAGTGTGTCGATACATGCATGCCTAAAGGGTGTGCCAGGAGATATGTCGGACCACCCTTAGCGGAGAAGGGTGTGCTCGAATGGTTGGAGTAAACTGATGGGGGAGTTTCTGGCATAAGATAAAACTACCTGAAAGTCTATGCGAGAACTCTCCTACTCCAACAATCAATCCTCTCGAGACCTTAATTGAGTGAGGCGTCAGGCTTAACGATATTAAGTTTTACTATTGCCTTTGCTCTTGCATCCGCGGGAACTTTGGGCGATAAGTTTGAAGTTGTTCGGTGCGGTCGCAACCTTGTGATCCCCTTCCTAGGGGTGCTCCCGTTACATTGGGAAGCAAATAGAACAAAAAGGTCTGATGCTGAGGGGTGGAGCATGCATTTTCATAGGTTGGTGAATTCAGTTTTCGGTTGTCATTCACTTACCCATCTGATCCCCTTTCCAGTCCAATATGTTAGTTAAATGACTAAGATTTATACATTCATGATATCGGAAATAAAGACATCAATTTATGGCCGTGGATTTCGAGTTCAAGCAGCCCTGGATGACTACTGAGGCCAAAAATTTACCCACAAATGGGACGCAGCTACGGCTCCTGGGATTACCTGTGGACAACTGACAGGTCTGTTGGCAGGCCAGCCTTCCCGCTCTGAAGCTCTAGTCCAGGAACAAAACCGTACCAAAATCCTGTAATCAGTTATTATAGCATGGATTTTACCTTTAAATACTGCGGGGTTTCCATCACATTTGAAATATATAAAGGGCCTCGCTATGCACTTTTTACGCAGTCAGGGATTCTGGAAATCAGCTTGAGAAACTGTTGGACAACTAGGTCCTGACAAGGAATCCCACATTTGAGGCTTGCTTTGCTGTAAGGCTTGATAAACAGCATGGATTTGCAAACAATCCATTAATTATTCCGGACTTTTTTTAAAAACATTTTCTCTCTGTCCTCTACTATTTCTCCATATGGTACTTAAGCTTACTGCTTGATTTATAATATCATATAGTTAAAGTGTATAATTAAGAAATATGACACTTTACTCCACAATATATAAAATGTAGATGAGAAGGGATTTTTAAGGGGCCAGTCATCAAGTGTGAATGAAATTTGCCAAAAGGGTAAACAGAGTAGCTCTAAGATACAAAATAGCAACTGGGGGTTGATTACAGTAATTGAGACAGTATCAGTAGAAGGTTTACTACTTCCACCTCATATTACCTATAAGGGTACTGCTTAATACAAGGGATGGCATGTTCTTGGAATGTTCGTGATAGGGCCTTTTTTAATTATTCAGAAAGAGGATGGTCAAATCAACAGATTGGTCAATTGTATCGGGGAAACAACTTGGAGCCAAATACTCAAAATCAGTTAAGATCTACTTTTTTTATTTACCAAATACTATAAGATAGTACTAAAGCTAATATTTAAGAATTAGAGTATCAGGTTGTAAGTGGTTGTTGATTTTGGATAGCTATACTTTACATATTACATGGCAGTTTTTTGACTATTGCTTGAAACATAATATTATTCCTCTGTACCTTCTACTATACTAAACCCATCTTCTACAACAGCTAGAGGTCGGCTTGTTTGGTCCTGTATCAAAAGAATTACTCTACTGTTTGGGATAACTAGCTCAATAACCATGATTATGGAATCTATAAAGAAAGATACTCCCACTGAGGTTTTACTATCACGATTATGTACTTTCTCTTCTCCTCTTAATAGTTATATTTACTAAATTTATTTTAAATATGAAAAGACTATGCCTACAGGCACGAGATGGGACTTATATTGTTAAAAATATCAAAAGTGCATTTGAAGCAATTGGTATCAGTCCTTGTAATGCAAGAAAGATTCTAAATACTATGAAGGGAAAGAAAAAAGGGGTTGAAACTCCTAAACTAAAAGGCCTCCAAGGACCTGCCTCTTATCATACTCTGTATTATGGAAAATCACTTTTCTCTCATACACGCCACATCTTTGCCCTTTTTAAGTACCCATCACTATCCACCTCCTATCAAAAGCTAATAGGAGAAAATCGTGCTCAAGCAGCTAACAGAGCTATACTGGAGAATGTTATTCTCCTTAGTAAAATTGCAAGACTACAGCAGAAGACTATGGAGGTAGCTGAAATTGCAAAAACATAGAGCAAGAAGGTACTTTCAGTGGCTGTTCTTGTCTCTGCAAAGGATGTGGTATGATTAGGAAAGGAAAGTGACAGAAAAGAGGAGCAAGTACAGCGAAAACAGCTTGGAGTATCTCTATGGACAGTCTTGTTGGGAAACAAAAAAAACTCGATCGGAGCGAAAGAAATTCCCATGCATTCCAACATGTGGCCGCGAAGCGTACAAGAGGAAACTAGAGCTGAGGTGTTTGAGGTTGGGTCTGCTTCAGATGGGGAGGATTGGGAGGAGGAGGGTGGTGAAACCTTGTCTTGGGAGGTATTAGGAATACGGGGAAGGCAACTTGCTCTAATAGCAAGTTACAGACTGGAAACAAGTCTCTTCCGGTCATAGTATGAGGAAGAGGGATTTCGGAAGTTGAGTTTGGGCAAGTCTGAAAGGGTTGTGTAACCTGTACGGGTACTAGGTTACATTTTATGTTTGATTTGGTAGTATCATTTGATACTGGTTATATTTCAAAGGTATTGGTTAATACTTTGAACATTTTATATTTGATTTAATAGTATCGTTTGATACTGGCTATATTTCAAAGTTATTGGTTAGATACTGGGACAGGGACTATGCTAGCGATCATGCTGGGGATGCGTGAAAAGTTGTATTTAAACCTCCCTGGTTCTGTGATGGAAACAGCAGACTTTGACTAGTAGTATGTTTAATATAACTGGTTGAATGGTTACTTCTGGATCTCCTATTATGCCCTTTTGAAGGCTCCTTTAGTCTATACAACTCTAGCCTCATGCACAACAAGTAGTCCACGTCTTCCTATCGCACTCAAAGCGTGATAAGCACACCAGGTGTAAACAGGTTATATTTTTTTAACCTCCGCAGGTAGGCTACAAATATTGTACTCGGACAAGACACAATCAAATCATGGATGTCTATCAAGAGATGCTAGGACCTGGAAGGCGCAGAACCCACGGTGGTCAGCTTCGCCGGCATACACTATTGAATCCCTCCAGGTGAGGAGTGGGAAGAAAGTCCTACAAGAAGAGCTAAAATGCCCCAGACAACCCAAGGAGCTAAAGGATATAACAGAGTCCAGCACTGGCGAAGCTGCAGGGCAGCTTAGGAAGGAACAGGGTTCCCAAACCTTGGAGGAAGCTAAAGAAGTACAAGTTGAGATAAGCAAAAGCCCACTGCATTACCAAAGAACAGCTTGGGGACAGAAGACGGTCAAAGCAAGAGAGGTAAATCCGATATGTCTAACTTAGAAGGCCCGCCATCCCCACCAGTGTCCCCAACTTGTAGGGCTGGTGGCCAGGCAGGAAAGAAAGCTAAGATAAAGTTACGAATACACGGAATGTTCCGCGGAAAGGGGGATGAGCTCAAACTTGTTACATGCAAGTGATGGGGAACCTTGATACGCTAGTACCTGCTGACAGAGGCAATCAAGACATGCGAGAAGGAAACAGGACTGCATGTCGGAGCTTTTCGCGAAGGAGCTACCTTGGAAGCATACCATCAATGTATGGATAAATATGGCGACGGAGACCACATCAGGGGAAGGGCTGCACCAGAACACCTGGAGAAACCTTGCCAGTCAAGTGGCAACCGGGAAGACCTATACAAAGCCTTCAACAACATTCGGCAAGTACAGAATGGCAGAACAGATAGGATCACAAAGATAGCTCTGGAGCTTGTAATATACCGAGAACGAATACCTGAACTGACAGTTAACATCTATGCACTAAAGCTAAGGTTCTATGACACCATGGATACTGGACTTACACAAGTAGTAGAACCAAGGGAAAGGAAAGACTCTGATACAGACAACATTATCGCCAATGGAGAACGACAGGATGCGATCCTGCATGAAACCAGCACTTATGGAAAGCAAAGTACAGGAAAGGGAGAGGGAAGACCACTAGAGAGGCCTCACCACGGGGACAGGAAGGTGAAACCGAACCAGAAGAAGATCCCCAGAAATACCAAACAGAAGCGAAACGAGAAGGGAGAATGATTTGGATATGGAAAGAAGAGACACCTGGCATGGGACTGCCCCACCAAATGACTGATCAAGACAGAAACCTTAGCGAACCAGGTGGAGACCCAAGCATTCGAAGAGGTGGAAATCAACTCAGCAGATGCAGAGATTGAGATTGAGCACTGCTGAACCCTTCCAGCCCCTACTCTTCAGCTCTACGAGGCTTTGGAGCAGACCATCTTGTTTAATGATGCACATGCGAGAGTATTGTTTGACACTGGAGCAGTAGGTGCAGACATCATTAGCAACACCTACTTCACAAACCAGGGCATCTAGACCCACCTGATGAAAACACTAGTCACTATGTACATGGCCAGGAAGTGATCACCATCAACAAGTCGCAAGACTTGTGAAGTAACCATCCAACTCGGTTCGGCTAGAGTACCAGACTAAAGGACAATAGTAGGGAATATAGCAAAATATGAGGTACTACTAGGAATGCCTTTCCTGACCCTGCACATGGCTGTTATCCGATGTGCGGAAGCAGCAATTGAACTCCTTCAGAAAAAGGTCCCAGTGTTATGCATACCAAATGGTGTGGAGTCTAGAGCAGCAATTTGCGAAAACCGAACAGGGGGATATTCTAATCTATTTTGTACATGCATTCTACAAGAAGATTCTGGAGACCTTGCCAGCCCTTAGAAAAGTCAACCACCACATTCACCTAAAAGATACAACAGACCTTCAAAACCAACCAACATACACCATACCTGAAACATAGAAAGGAAAGCTTTGCGACTAGATAAAGGAAAAGTTAAGGACAGGAGTTATCTAGCCAACTGAATCCCCAGGAGTAGCGTCCATGTTTGTTCTGCCAAAATCCGATGGAAGGATCAGGCCACTAGGGGATTGGACTCTACGAAATAACAACACAGTCATGGATAGCTCATCAATCCCAAAGCAGACACAGTTCCTGTATGCAGTGGGAAGGGCAAGATTCCGAAGCCAGATAGATCTCGGTAACATCTACTTCCGGGCCTGAGTTGAACCAAAATATGAGAAATTCAATTCCTTCCAAACCCCTTTTGCCAGATTTGCGAGCAGGGTCATGTTACAAGGTGACACCAATGCACCTTCTACCTTCATGCGTATAATGGAGGATCTAGTCCGTGACTTTCTACAGTACTTTGTATGCATGTATATTGATGATAACCTCATATATTAAGACACAGAAACAGAGTACATGCAGCATATCATGAGGGTATGTGAATGCTTGCAGTATGCAAGGTTTTATGCCACGGGAAAGAAGTCAGCCCTATTTGCGAAATCACTGGAAATACTAGGACATGTTTTGTATAATAAAGGGATTCACCTCTTACTAGGGAAACTAGCTTTGATCAGGGAATGGGCCACACAAAGAAATCAGAAGGAACTGCAGTGATTCCTGAGTCTGGTAAACTATATCGCAGAATTCCTACTGCAGCATGCTACTGTCATGGTACCACTTACGGATATGACAGGCAAAGCAGAGTTTGTCTAGACTGACCCACACAGTACAGCATTACCCAACCTCAAGGAACTAATCAAACGAGGGCAGATAGTTAGACCGATAAACTATAACTGAGAAGACCCCATATGGCTAATAACCAACACCTTGGATATTGGGGTCAGAGCATGGGTTAGCCTGAGGCCAATACCTGAAAGAGCCTGCCCAGCAGCACTCCATAGTCGGAGGTTTATAAACTAAGAGACCAACTATCATACTACGGACAAGGAGCCACTAGTGTTGATCAATGCGCTCCAAGATTTCAACCACCTGCTTTGGGTTCCAAATTTACTATTATTACAAACCACAAACCCCTGGTAAACCTCAAGACTGACCGGATCCCGGCCCGACGAAGGACTTGCTGGGTAAGAGCGCTAAGCCAATGTGGTGCCAAGGTGTTGTACCGCTGGGGACAAATTAACAATTTAGGAAATGCACTCTGCCACATCTTCGAAGACTCTGATGACTAGACTCCACTGCCCATCCTCGATCACACCCTTGAGGATGATGACATCTGTGAGTCCATCTCCTATGAAGATCTATCTATAATACTAGACTCGATTGCCTACGAAACCTCTCCTACCTCCTCAGCTTGCTTTTTGCGGTTCTGGGAACTGCACACTTGGCCCCAACCCATGACAGGTGAAGACGAACTCCCCTCCATGGGTAGTACTGAACATGGCTTGGAATGGGATGAACCCATGTCCTGACCGTGGCAGCACTGTCTGATGAACTGGCACAACCTCTGGTAACTCTCCTAAGTCTGTAGCCAGAATGACATCTTGCCATACCAGCAATAGAAACCCTAAGGACGACCGCTCAGTCGCGCCCATGAGCACTACCTGCAGTAGAATATCTGTATAGAGGACCACTCAGAATGTACAACAATGAACCAGTTGTTGCAGTTGTAGCCCCCGCAATGGATGCATACTGCCATACCTGGGAGGATGTCCATGAAGAAGCATAAGATACAAAACAGACCATGCCAGAGTGCAATCGATTGAAGATGAACAGGATATTATTGATAGATCTCATGAGAAGCAGAGTGTTTTCTGACAACGGATGGTATCTGAATACCAACATCAATCAACCTACTATGGAGTTATGAGGAGTGCTGCACAAGGAGACCTGGAATGAGCCTACATAGCAGATGGAACGCTATACATAAGTGTCCATCATGGTGAACAATGCCTTTTTATCCCAAAAGGACAGGGTTTCAAGGGCAAGACGCTCTGAGAATATGTCATGTATAGGATGCATGGTAAACAATACCACACTGCAGAACGAAACCTCCGGTATGTGACTGAATACATCTACTGGCCTGAGGTGAGAAAGGACTTCCATGATTGTGTGAAGCAATACGACACCTGCTAAACCAAGAAGGAACAAACCTATGCAGCAGAAGGAAGGACCCAAATCCTTGACCCAGCTTCAGAGGTGTTCGCAGGGGTCGTCATTGATTTTTGCAAGACTTCTCAACAAATCAAATGGGTCTGACCTTGTCCTGGTAGCAGTGGATCAATTAAGTAGCTATATGTGGCTTATACGTACCAGCACTACAGTCACGGCAGAAGGAACAATGAAACTCCAGTAATGAGACATCTTTACCCCTCACGGCCAACCCCTATAAATAATCAGTAATGCGGACCCTTGTTTCGAATTTAACTGGTGGAAGTAGACATCAAAATCCCTTGGGATCGAATACATCAAAGCGGCGCCTGGTCACCATGAGACTGATGGATAGGTGGAGTAAAAGATCTGCGACCTTAAGACCAGCTTGAGGCACCTGGTTAACTGACCCCAGACGAACTGGGAACCCCTCCTCACTATCCGCGCAACACATCAGAATGCTGGCCGCTCTGAAGCCCTCAACATGTCACCATACAATGCACTGTATGGACGTAACTACCCTCTACCTCTGGTCACCCTCTTCCAGGGTTCAGCAGTCCCACCTCAGATGACTACATGAACTGGCACCAAACCAATCTGAACTTAGCTTTCCAGGAAGTAAAGCAAGTAAGTCACCCAAGCGCAACTACAGCCGCCTGACACAGAAGACCGCACAAACCTATAGCCATTGCAGAATTGGTCCTAGTGCATGGCATACTGTTTGTATCAACTTCTGGGAGGAGCAAGAAACCACAACCTCGCTGGCGAAGACTATTCAAAGTACTGGAATTTGATAAGTTTAGTGAGAACTACACAGTCAAGCTAGACGGAGGAGCCTATTGGAATGACACTGGTGTCTTCCACTATATCTCAGTAAATCGCTACCATACTAATGAGGATCAAAGATTCCCGGGATAAGCCCATACTTGCCCCACCTTGATTCTAAACAAAGAAAACCAAGAGTGGGAAGTAGACGAAATCTTGGACTACAGAAAGCGATACAATGATTATGAATTCCTAGGGAAGTGGAAAGGATATCCATCAACTCAAGATAGCTGGCAAGTACTTGAAGGTCTTGAGCATAGCATAAAGCTGGTGAAGGAGTGGTGGGAGGACAACAAGGAATGAACACCACCAAATATTCAACAGATCTTGATAGGAATCGCCAAACCAGCCACGAGGTACTGGTCACTAGAGATGCCTGGCACCCACCGGTCAGGAGAAGAAACCAATGATGGACCAGAAAAGAAAGGCTTTTGGGCTAGTTACTTTGATAGCGGATTTGAATCGAGGAGCAAGGAGCACAAAGTAATGGACAATGCAGCACTTGACTACTACTTCTAGAGTGCAATACCCCCCTATCTGAAAGCTTAATGATGGCAAACTATGTGGAACCAAGGGTGCAGCAGTAGTATCAGCTTGTGGAACTGTTAGTGAACCATGGTACTATCCCACTATCTGAATTTTTCTCCAGAATTTACTGTTCTTACTGCAAAGAATGTGGGATGGTTGAAGTGATCTGTGAGGACAATGTCGCAGTACGGGACTACTATGACATGCCGTGGTATGAGAGTTGGTTTTTCATTGAAGTTGCAGTTTGTGCTTCTTGTTTGTTCTCTGATTACATGTTGGGCGATGATTTCCTTGAGGGGAATGTTATGGCGAGGAGGATTTCTTTAAGAATTTTGATTTTCAGAATTATTAGTTTTGTTTTGGGTTGAAGAGTCATTTCGTTTTGGGGAATATAACCAGTACAGGTACTAGGTTATATTTTATGTTTGATTTGATAGTATGGTTTGATACTGGTTATGTGTCAAAGGTATCGCTTGATATGTTGAATGTTTTATGTTTTGTTTGATAGTACCATTTGATGGTTACTATGTTGCAAAGGTCGCAGTTAGATACTTTGAAAGGGACTATACTATCGCTCATGCTGGAGATGAGTGAGAACTTGTATTTAAACACCCCTGATTCCGCGATGGAAACGGTAGACTTTGACTGACAGTATGTTTAATATACTTGGTTGAATGGTTACTTCTTGATCTTCTATTATGCCCTTTCAAAGCCTCCCCTAGTCTACACAGCTTTCGCCTCTTGTACAGCAAGCAGGCCATGTGTTACTATCGTACTCTAAGCATGATAAGTACTCCAGGTGTGCACAGTTTCCAGGTCTTGAGGTCCTGTCAAAATCATCCTCTTTTCCTATATTTCAAGATCACTTACCTTATAATAATCACTTACCTAGTAAACCACCTTACACTCTTGATATAGTAAATAAAATTGGGTGTAGTTCCAACAAGGTGATGGGTTAATCAACTCCTCTACTGAAGCTGCTGGTAATGGCTGGCTTATCTGCCCCATGCCAAAAAACAATATGTGTTCAGGAAACATGTATTTGAGGCTAGTATGCATGGTATGTTCCACTACCTTGAAAGAAACCACATTGAATCCAGGATTGCAATAACCTTTCTCCACTCCCAGGAAACACGAAACTGATCGCAATATGCCAGGAAAATCTACTCAGTAATCGGTCCCCTTGGTCAGCTACAGAGCTTGCTGGGACCAGGAAGTTCGCACCAGTAGACCTAGGTGGTAGTGACTAAAAAATGCTCCCTAGCACCAGAATGAGTTTGCGGAAAAGGTCCCTCGGACCTGGTAGCAGGGCTGCAATAGCTGGGTACAAGGCTTGAGGTGTAGATAGCGGAGAATGTAGAATCGATACTATGACCAGATTATTATCGCTTTTATTCTCCTGTCTTGCTGACATTATATTTCCTTGATCTAAGAAGTTAGCCAAGCATCGAAGTTCTGCAACAGCCTACAGCTGCAGCTGCTGGCAATAATGGTGTAAGGTTAAGGTGATTTCTGAAAAGGTAAAAGATTAATATGGATCGATCTCTTAAAGTCACAGGAACAAAGGTATCAATTATAGTAATGATTTGTTTCAATCCTTCATTAGAGTAAAATGGGAGGTATGGAAAGTGAATAATGAAATAATAATAGATTCAAAGAAGATTTACTAGAGGCAATATTGATGAGCTAGTTGAAGTTCGTCAACTGCACAAGGGGAGTAAAAGTAATAATAGAAGAAAACCTGATTGTAGAACTGCACTGTATATGCTTCTAGCATGCTTGTCATATTCAGATCATAATTGAGATCTAGCACCGAGGTATGGTATGTCTAACAGACACTAGCCTGTATGAGTTGCATTAAAATAGAGCACAACCGTAATTCTCCTAGTACTAGGATCTAAAGAAGACAGAAGATTGGTTAAGAAGTAAATCAGTTGTGGGTGATATGGAAGAGCAGAGAGGGGAAAGTGTAATAGGGGTACCACTCAAGACATTATATTCTTGGGGAGGTATTTGCCTGAAATGTAGTCGCTGCTAGCCATAGAGACAACTTTTCATATACAGAAATTATATCACTAGACTCAGTGGCAAACACTTCTACAATCCTGATTGTAACTAGTAAGCAAACTTCTTAATGGTATCATGAGATCCTAGCTGGAAGTTTAAGCCTCCTTCTTACCAGAATAGATAACTTACTCAATACTATATATTTAAGACTAGAAATATATACTATCATAAACCATGCGAGTAATGTAACAGGGGCTCCCCTAGAAGGATGGATCAACAGGTTGCGACCACACTGGAAAACTTTAAACTTTCGCCACAGGTTCACACAGATGTAAGAGTAAAGTAAATGGTAAAAGTTAATATCATCAAGCTGGACGCTTTACTCAATTAATATCTGCGGAGGATTGACTGTTGGAGTAGGAGAGTTCTCGCATCCATGGTGAAGTATTTTTATCTTACGCTGGAAAGTGCTCCATCAGTTTACTCCAATTATTCGAGGACACTCTTCTCAGCTCAGGGGTGGTCTTACGTGTCTCCTGATACACCGTTTGGGTATGCATGTGTCAACACACTATGGTCAGGATTCACATTATAAGATTATTGTTTCTGTGAGGTATTTCCATTTTGCCTGCCAGAGTTAACACCTCTTTGTATCGGCGTCTGGCCAGCCGCTAACTGCCAAGACAGCTGATGAACTGTACTATCTATGACACCACTACTATATGCATTGATCTCTGCTTGACCCTGGAAGCTACTGCGGGTGCTTTATCTAGCTACTATTTACAATTCTTGGGCTTCCTGTGTTTTCCGCAGGATAGGATGGTTCAGGAGTGGTCCAATGGGCGCTACGCATGACTACTACTGCGGATCCACCCTACCTGCAGTAGAAATCGTGCTTTTCATATCCCTGCACTTCCCTTACAGAGCCTGTGGCATTGGGGACACTTTCCAGCTTGCTAGGTGTAAAACTCTTGTGGTCGCCCCGGCACCCCCTGGGACTACCTTCAGGACCCCCACAGTTTCCTCCCATTAACTGCATCAGTTTTGTTCTGTTTTATTCCACACAACTTGGATGAGGTACTCCACCTTCTACACTATCGCCTCTTATATATGCTGCAAAGAGCTAAGGGTTGACCAGACAGCAGCAACGTATACAGTGTTGCAAGTTGGTCACCAAGGATCCCACTTTGCTAGACTCCACACAACTACACAACCATTTGCCCATGACATCAGTGCCTTAAGGCGGTGCTGGAGGGGTTTTATAGAAATAATGTCTCTAATTTACAGCTTCTTTAGAGCCGTGTTGCTCGCCCAATAGCATCTCCCAGAACCTGGGATTCCAGTAAATGCATAGCTTCAGGCGACCAATATTGCAGTCATTTTTCCTGAACTGCCCCAGGGACCTCTCATTGAAAAGCAGGGCAACTCTGGACTTTGGACAGGGTAACCCCAGCCCTAGCGTAGGGTAACCTGATCCTCAGGGTAGGGTAACATTGTCCACGGAACAAGGTAACCTTTCCTAGTTACTATATCTATTTCATTGCTGCAGATAGAAACTTGTAACCTTTCTCCAGTTACCTGGCTTAGCGGAGTAACTATCCCTTTCAGAGGTCCCTAGGTATGCTGACACCACTCCGGGGTGTAACCTGGCACCTCATCAGTCAATTCTGTTCCTCTTGGAGCCCGGGTCATCTGGTCTGCGTAGGTCGAGTACTTACTTGGCTGCCAGTTCCTACCAGTTCGACCCCTAGCTACCTGTATGGGTATATGTTCTGGCTGCCATGGCTCATGTATGCTGGGTCGTTACTGCCAACCCGTTGTAATCATACCTGTATGCAAGTGGACTAGTAGGCAAACTACTAGTATACAGGGTAGTACAAGTATATTCAAATAAAGTAAACCTAAATGTAAATAACAAAAGAAACTCTATGATTCATTATAACTAGCATATCTTACTAGAAGATATGCCTATAATATAGTAGAACCATTAAATTACTTCCCAGAATTAGAACTACATCTTATTTCACAGCTTTTATAATTCATCACAATAGTTACTAGTTTGAGATTGAGAATATTTAATACTAGAAGGTTTTATTTTTTATATACATATGAGTTAACAGAAACAAGATAGTATAGTATAGGAGTTTATTGATTCTAAAATGAAGCGCTTTGAATAATCTATATACTAACAGATAGATGTACTGGAATTGCAGTAAATATAATGTTTGAAGTGTTATTAACTTGTAGCACATGATGGTTTGTTCGTTAGTCAATTAGAGATACTAAATAGATAACAAAATAGATATTTTATGAACCTGCCTTAAATGTCCTTAATGTTTTCTAAAGTTCTATACAGTTAGTACTGGTAGACACTTATTTTCTGATTTAAAGCTATACTGTATACCTTATCAGTAGTTTTTTGAACTAAATATTTCAATATACTAGAATAAACAGAAGGCGAAAAACAAAGTAATTACACAATATTACTACTTTAAAGTATTGCGAAATTCTACCCTTTATCTCAGTTACATTTGTAGCAATTGAAAATTGTTTTCTAATCAGGAACATCTCAATACTACAGGTATTACTAGCACTTTTCCATACTTGCACTTCTTCTACTATAGGGGTGTAGGCATTACTTTTCATTGCAAGAGGCCTCTGATCTTGTTGTCAGATACTCCTGGATCTCTGTATTGAGGTTAATTCTCCTGAGATAACAGCGTTCTGTCTGGGATTCTTATAATACCTAGAGTACTCTTTTTTGCTCCAGTTTTGGCTATCTTGCTTAGTGTCCAGTATAGCTAGCAGCACGATTTCCTGAGAGCAGATAGCTGAAAACATAGTCCACGGTAGGAGGACCCAGCTAGCCAGCTCTGCAGTTGGGTTCTGTACAGTCTTGTCTACCAAGTGAGATACTTTCAGGTTTCCAATAGCTGTTTGCAAGCTGCCTTCTATTTTTACCACTTCTCTTAAAATTGGCTATCATGATACTACTATTCTCTGCCACCACTATACCAGTATCCCTTTTAGACAATACTCCTGCTCTTGGGCTCAGGTCCTTAGGTGCTACTCAAATTTGTCTCTGATACTCTTCCTTGCACTTGATTATTATCCATCTTGACTGCTATATTTCTTCTGCACTTGTCTCCCCTCTAACCCTTTCTACTATGACTAGAGTTTGCAATATATGGTCTAGTACCCCATTCTCTTCTCCTACTCCTAGAGCCAGTCTCTTAGCTATCACTTCCCCCTCTCCTGTGGTAGTATTATACTGTCTTCATCTCCAGCCTGGGGTGCATGGGTGGGAATTAGGACTGTTTTGCTAGGACCTCATGTTAAGGCTTTTAGCTGACATTTCTGAACTGCATTGATCCCTTAAACCATTCTACTTGGGAGAAAGAACTTGTTTATCTTATTTCGGATTCTACTAGAGGTTTTCCTACTACTCCTGCTTTCCCAATAGTTTGTATTTCCATTTCCTAGTCCTTGCTTTATCGGAGATGCCAGCTTTGGTTTTCGTCCCACTATATAAGATGTACTGTTAGCCCCATGCAAGAGGATCCTATAGTGATAGTATTTCCTTAGGGCATTTTTGGTGTTTTTATATAATACCATTCAATTAGAACATCCACCAGGCTTCTTTTAATACATAACACTTAGCTAGACTAAAAATCAACTCTATAAACTTTAATCTATAACATTTAATTAACTCTGCATCTAATTCTTAATAGTACTAATATTGTGTTTGGTTGCATTGAGCCCAGTTTGAACCATTTCAGTATGAAACAGATAGACCTGTAGAAATAGTTGACAATTTGGTAGCATTTCCTCATAGCAGACATGTGAAAGATTTCCACTGAAGAGCCTTAGAGAGAAATTTTACCCATCCTTTGCGTCATTCTGGAATTTAACCTTTCAATACTCTAATAACAACCAGGATAAATGCAGACCTCTACTGGCTTTGTGTGCCTCTGCTCTCTGACTACTATACCTACTTGTCTTATAGAGTGGTGGTAGAGCTTGCAAAAGTTGATAAAAACAACTAGTTAATGGATTAAATATTAGATACACTATAATAATAGTAACTAATAATGAAAGAAAACATTCCGTCATTATGAAATAGTGTGTCCACTGTACTGAAACCTTTCCAGCTCCTCTCAATTTGATGCCCTATGGCCAACAATCTACGAAAATATTACAAGGTGGTCTTTAATATATATATGATTAGCGGGTAAAAGTAGACTACCTTGAGTTATTCAGTTCCGATGAACCAAGAAAGTGTTAATTGGTATGCGAATGAGAAGGCTCACTCAATACAGATATACTTGGATGATTTCCTCTCCATATTAGTCACCTATAAGACGCGAAATATATACATACTACCTAGGAAAAGAGGAATTATGGTATTGTTAGAGCCACCTGAGAGTTGAGGTAGTATGGGGCGTGTGTTCTTGGATGCATATTATAACAACCCACCATAGATGAGATATGATGCCCAGAATCTAAACCGATACAGAGTGCCATGAGGTGAACTGGTAGGAACAAGCGAGCAAGTAAGAAGTTGACGAAAGGAGACCTGATGGAACAGGCTGCGAAATAAACAGTAACGGTTGACAAGGTACGCAGGTACTAGGCTACATCCCTGAGCAATATTAGTGTACTTAGAGACCTCTGAAGTGGTAGTTACCCTGCCAGACCGGGCAACAGGTGAAGGGTAAAAGGGTCTAACTCCGGTGATGCGACAAATAGGGTAAGCTGTTAAAGTTACACTGTTCACCAAACCTGGTTATCCTGCTCTCAGAACTGACGTAGCCTGCCATGGAGCTTGGGTTACCATGTCGAAACTCCTGAGTTATGATATGTTTCAACAGGAAGGGCCTCAGGGAGCTGAGAGAAAAATGAGGAGAATATTCGTTATACAAAACCTAGCATAATACTAGAATATGGGGTTCCAGGGAATACTAGTGGCTGAGCTAGGCAGCTCGGAAGAAGCCGCGAATTGGATACTTTATTGCTATCATGCCTCCCCAGCCCCACCTTGAGGCCCGCATGGCATAGGCAAATGGTTGTGTGATTGTGAGCATTCTAGCACAGGAGAGCTTTTGGAGACATGCCTGCAACACTGTATGCATCGTGGCCTCAAGGTCGGCCATAAGCTGTTGTAATGACCCAGCATACATGAGCTATGGCAGACAGAACCTATACACACACAGGAAGCCAGGAGGGGAACTGGTAGGAACTGGGAGGCAAGTAAGTACTAGACCTATAGGGACCTGATGCCCCAGGCTCCGAGAATGAACGGAATTGGCTGGTCAGGGACTTAGGTACCTGGACAGACCCGAGAGCGGTGTCAGCGTACTTAGGGATGTCAGAAGGGGCCGTTGCTCAGGTAGGCCAGGTAACTGGAGAAATGTCAGAAGAGTCTATCACGGGCAACGGGATAGGCAGTGTAATAGGGAAAAGTTAACTTGTCTGCCGGACAGGTTACCCTACCCTCAGGATCAGGTTACCCGGCCCAAGGGCCGGAGTTACCCTACCTTTCAATACGAAGTCCCACGCGGAGTTCGGGAAAAATGACCAGAATGTTTGTCACGCCAAGCCATGCATGATCCTGGAATCTGGGGTTCTGGGTGATGCTATTGGGCGAGCTACGTAGCTTCCAGGAAGCTGTAAATTGAAGATGGTATTCCTATCATACCCCTCCAGCCCTGCCTTGAGGGCCGGACGTCATGGGCAAACGGTTGTGTAGGTGTGCGCAGTCTAGCAAGGTGGAATCTTTGCAGACATGCTTGCAACAGCGTATACCTCGCTGCCGTCTGGTCGACCACAAGCTGTTTGCAGGAGATATAAGGTGGCAGAGGGTGGAAGTTGGAGTAGCTCCTCCAAGTTGTTCGGAGTAAAGCGGACCAAAGCTGACAGAGTTAACGGGTGTTAACCGTGGGGGTCCCAAAGGTAGTCCCGGGTGGTACCAGGGCAACTGGGAGAGTTTTACACCTACCAAGCCCGAACGTGCTCCCAACGCTATAGGCTCTGAAAGGGAAGTGTAGAGACATCAAAAGCATGATTCCTACCAGAGGTAAGGTAGATCCGAGCCAGTGGTCATGGGTAGCACCTATTAGATCACTCCCGGACTACCTTGCCCACCAGAAGACACCGAAAGCCTGAGACCTGCAAATAGTACATAGATAAACCGCTTGTGTTAGCCTTCCGAGTCAAGTAGAGATCAATGCATATGGGAAGGGTGTCATATATAGTCTAGTTCATAAGGTGCCTTGACTGTTAGCTACGGGCAAGACAGCGATGAGCAGAAGTTTTTACTCCTTGGGGCAAAATGGAAATGCATCGCAGAAACGATAACCGCATAAGGTGAACGCCGACTAGAGTGTGTCGACACCTGCATGCCTGCAGGGTATGACAGGAGATATGTAGGACCACCCTTAGCGGAGAAGGGTGTACTCGAACGGTTGGACTAAACTAATGAGGGAGTTTCTGGCATAAGATAAAACTACCTGAAAGTCTATGCGAGAACTCTCCTACTACAACAATCAATCCTCTCCAGACCTTAATTGAGTGAAGTGTCAGGCTTAACGATATTATGTTTTACCGTTGACTTTACTCTTACATCTGTATGAACTTTGGCGATAAGTTTGAAGTTGTTCGGTGCGGTTGCAACCTTGGGATCCATCTTCCTAGGGGTGCCCCCGTTACAGCTGTTCTCTGGATATATAAGAGTGTATAGGGTAGAAGATGAGGTATCTCCCATTGGTTACACAGAGTAAAACAGACCCAGTCATGAAAGTTGGTAGACATCTACCATAGGAGTCCTGCCGGTAGTCCCGGGTAGTTCCCAGATAACTGGAAGTGTTTCATGCCTATCAATTCTAAACCTGTCCTGAACATCATAGACCCAGTGACCGAAGTTTGCAGACACCTTAAGCATAATTCCCATCATGGTGGGATAGTCCCAAGATAGGCGTTATGAGTAGTGCCGATTGGATCACTCTAATGAGAACTACCCAGCACAGGAGTCTTCAGGTAATCACATTTTATTAGTAGAATTAGAAACGCAGTTACAAGAGTCACCTGTGACTTGCATAGATGCAATATGCATGGGAAGGGAGTTATGTGGACCCAAGCTCTCCCTATGGTTTGCTGGTTAGACACTGTTAGAACTCCGATGTGAAGAGGTTTTCAGTCTGGTAGGCGTAATAGGGATGTACCACAGAAACTACAACCGTACGAGAGTATGCACGCTAAGAGTGAGTCGACACGCATACCTATAGGGGTGTGGGAAAAGTGCTAAACAACACGCAGCATAGGAGGTTGTCCTCTAATCATTCGAGTAAACTGATAGGAGAGGTTCTGGCATAAGTTATAAAGGTAACAAAAATCAATGTGAGAACCCTCCTACTCTGAGAGTCAATTCTTTTGAGACCTTAATTCAGTAAAGCTTTAGGCTTAACGATATTAAGCTTTACCATTTACTTTACACTTATGACTGTATGTAAACTTTGGCAATAAGTTTGATATTGTTCAGTTGAGTCGCAATCTTGGGATCCATCTTTCCAGGGGTGCCCCCATTACACATATATTGTATGGAGTTTGGTAGGGTTTGCAACACCACAGAAGGGACAAGAACGGTCAGTAGATTGGTTGATATAATCGAAACTGATGGAAGGTGATAGAAGATCCCAGCTGCATGTAAGAAAGGGGTTAGGGTATTTTAGATTAGTAATTGGGAGAATTTCTGGGGTTTATATGAAGTGGTTGTGCCGTTTTTAGTTTGCTTTCTTTATGCAACCAGGTCTTTTCCTACCTATCCTGGTACTTAGAATTTACCACTCATTTATACTCTGCATCACCTGAACCTGTGAACCCTGACCCTGAGCCCGTGAACCACCTGAACCCAAGAACAAGTTCATGATACTTCGATACCGGTACCTCGTGCACCTGTATCTTGCTTGTGGTATGCCTTAGACAATCGGTCCTTGTCCCTCACATAGACCTTCCCTCTTATAGAAGGTGGCATCTACTTGCGATTTTCTAAAGTATCTGGATGTGGTCTAGGAGCTTGGTGCCACAAGTTCAGCGGTGTGAGTAGGCCTTGGTGCACACGTGTTTACCAGGGAACCCGGATCAATATCATACTCTGTGGTACACCCGCTATCATGACACATCCTCTTATTACCCGTGGCAAGATATTTGCTCTAAATCTTGGAGAAGAATAATTCGCTAATTGACAGGTGCTGCTTGGATTTTAGGAATGCAGATGTAACGTCCCAGCACACATGGGCTATAGCAGTTGGAACCTATACTGATACAGGTAGGCAGGAGGTAAACTGGTAGGGACCGGCAGGCAAGTAAGTACTGGACCTATGCAGACCCAATGGCCCGGGCTCCAAGAATGAGCGGAATTATCAGGCCAGGCACTTAGGTACCTGGGTACACCCCGGAGAGGTGTCAGTGTACTGAGGGATTTCTGAAGTGGCAGTTGCGCAGCTAGGCCGGGTAACTGCAGACAGGTCAGAAATGTCTATTGTCGGCAACGGGATAGACAGTGTAACAGGGAAAAGTTATCTTGTCTACAGAACAAGGTTACCCTACCCTCTAGATCAGGTTACCCTGCCATGGGGCTTGGTTTACCCTGCCCAAAGTCCTGAGTTACCCAACTCTTCAATATGAAGAGTCTTGGGGAGTTCGGGAAAAATGACCAGAATGTTTGTCCCATGAAACCACGGATATTATGGGAATCTGGAGTTCTGGGAGATTCTGTTGGGCCAGCTAGGCAGCTTTGAAGAAGCTGTAAGTTGGGGATAGTATTCCTATCATACCCGTCCGGCCCCGCTGTAATGCCTAAACATCATGGGCGAATGGTTGCATACTTGGGTGCAGTATAGAAAGGTGGAATGTTGGGAGACCTGCTTGCCACACCGTATATGTCCCTACCATCCGCGCGACCGTAAGCTGCTGGCAGGATATATAATGTGGCGACAGGTTGAAGAGGTCCCCAGGGTTGTCCCGGGTGGTGCCACGGCGGCCAGTAGAGTTTTACACCTACCAAGCCTGAAAGTATCCCCAACATCATAGGCTCTGAAAGTGACATGCAGAGACACTACAAGCATGATTCCCACTACAGTTAAGGTGGGTCCGAGGTAGTGGTCATGGGTAGCGCCCATTGGACCCCTCAGCATCACCGTCCGCTACGGAAGAAACCGGAAGTCCAAGAACCGCAAATGGTAGATGAATAAAATGCTGGCCACGGCTTCCGGGGCGAAGAAGAGATCAATGCATATGGGAAAGGTGTCATAGATAGTCTAGTTGATGGGGCGTCTTAACTGTTAGCCACTAGTGAGACGCCAATGTGCAGAAGCTTTCACTTCGGTGGGCAAAATGGAAATGCAGCGCGGAAACGACAACGGCATAAGGTGAACAACAACTAGGGTGTGTCGACACATGCATGCCCGAACGGTGCGCCAGAAGATGTGTCAGACCGCCCTTAGCGGAGACGGGCGTGCTCATATGGTTGCAGTAAATTCATGTGACAGTTTCTGGCATAAGATAAAACTACCTGAAAGTCTATGGGAGAACTCTCCTCTTCCTACAATCAATCCTCTCATGACCTTAATTGAGTGAAGCGTCAGGCTTAGCGATATTAAGTTTTACCCTTTACTTTACTCTTACATTTGTGTTAACTTTTGATGATCAGTTTGAAGTTGTTCGGTGTGGTCGCAACATTGAGATCCAGCTTCCTAGGGGTGCCCCCTTTATAGCGGATACCACCTTGCTGGCGATCTGTGATAATCGCCTTGCGGAGCTAGGCACCACTCCGGGCCTTTTATGAATAAAAGAAAATAACCAGTGTCGCTACCTCTACTGCAAAGGACATTTGCTGCCATGCAAGGAAGAATAAACGACAACCGCGAATGACGAGAGATGAACCTGACGATACCTCTCTCTCCCTTCTTGAGCTTGTTACCAGCTCCGATCTCGATGCCAACCTATACTCTGGCCGCCCTAGCCTATCAAGCAAGGAGGACAAAGATACCCTTATAGAGTGCGCAGAAAAGGTTTTGAGACTCAGAGGCTTACCCTTCGGGATATTCGGCGGGAGGCAGAGTTTGCCCAGGTTAGCGATAGAACAATTTATCTGCGCTCTTTTGGATTGGGGAATTTGGGTCTACCATGATGAAGTCAAGATTACCTTGAAGCAAGAAAATACAGAAAAAAGACTGTGGCGTTGTCTCATATATTAGACACAGGCTACTTGGACACCTTTCTCACTGGGTCGACTAAACCGGAATTGGTGAGTTTTGGGTGAGGAACTACGTAAAGTAGCATACGATATCAGTCCTAATGAACTTGCCGGAGCTTGTCATACAGTAGTTTTCAGTCCTTTGAATCGACCGGGAGGGTTTTGAGAGAGGCTTACTTATGTTATCTCACCCTGTTTGCAAGCCATTGATCAATTAGGAGTGCTGATTGCACTGCATGACTGATTCAGGTAAGTTCCTTATGACTGAGTTCTTAAGATATTGCGAATAAGGATATCAGCAGGCATTTTGTCCCAAGAAATAAACTAAAGAGTATTTGTTCGTGTGGAAGATATGTCCGGGTTGCTTGTGAAGTTGTCTATAAAATATTGTATTAATACTAATAGCTAATAGCATTAGGGGCTAGAAAGAGAGTTCTGGCATCTAAGTTAGGAGTGGGCAAATATGGCTTTGACTGTTGAGATATCAGTGGAAGTAGGAGCTGTATTTGGTATGAATGTAGCATTGTGTGAGAAGGGGGAAAAATGGCGTGATGATTGTGTGGGAACGAAAAAGAAGACAGGCATATCAGTGGTGTGCGGGGGAATGATCAGCTGGAATTGGAAGGGCCCTTTTTATGTTGGGACTCCTGACACTGGGGAAGAAAAGGAGCAGGGAAAGAAAGAAATCGCAGAGTGGAATGCAAGGCCGGGGGAAGATTAGAAGGAGCTCAATAGGGAGTGGACAGCTGGGTAGGAGATTAGAGTTTTAAAAGAGGGGGAATTGCGGGCCGCTAGAGAGCTCCGGGCTGCAGTAGTCGAGCGCGGGGAAGAGGAAAATATAATGACAACCCAGTCATAGTAGAGCAAAAAATGTAAAATTAAAAAGCTAAAGAAAAAGGAGGGGAAAGGGGTAGACTCCTGGTGATACTTTACCAGTCTCTGCCTCCCGCTTCTATGGCCAACCTGCTATGAGGGATTAGCTCAGAATCCAAACTTCCTCCTCATAGAGGATAATGCCCCCTCTCACGATTCAGACTTCACCAACTTTGAGTGCAGGAAGGAAGAAATAAGGAAGATATTATGGCTGCCAAACTCGCCAGACTCCAACCTGATTGCACATATTGGGCACCTAAGGAGGGCGTATATTCTCCACTGCCATAGGTTGGAGAGAATTTGTACTCCCTCGGAAATGAAAGCTGTACTGGAGTAGGAATAGTCAAAGATCATAATGGAAGAGATTAACCATAGAATTGTTAAGCTACCTGATATCATGGTACAGTGTATTGCCAGAAAAGGTAGCAATAACTTTCAAGCTTGATGAATCACTTAGTTGTTTTTGGAGTCTATCTTTTATTACCAATTTCCTATTCTCTCATGCAATGTTTAATTTCAATTAATAATACTACATATTGCACAGACACTCACCACCGGCAGCGCCAGGGCCTTGGCGCCAAGCCACTTGGCAGTATCGGGATATTTTTGAAAATCGCAATCCCATGGTGCCAACCCAAACTATACCGTGGCCCCTCTCTGGAAATGTCTCCGGACATCTGCATCCAGTACAACAATGCTGCCAGCTTGAGTGATGAGGATTGGTAGGGTCTATCTCATGAACAAAAGTACTATAACTTCAGCTGCCTCTCAGACCCTGTCCTACAGGTGGTCAGTCTTCCTGTCCCTCTTGCCACCCAACAGTTAGAATAGCAACTTACCTTGTTGAAGGTAGAACTCCAGACTGCCTACCTTGAAGGACAAGGCATGGGAACGACCCAGCATACATGAGCTATGGCAGTCGGAACCTACACCCATACAGGTAGCCAGGAGGGGAACAGGTAGTAACCAGCAGGCAAGTAACTGCTTGACGTATAGAGATCGGATGGCTAGGGCTCAAGGATGGACAGGATTCGCTGGCCAGGTACTTGGGTACCTGGATACACCCAGGAGTGGTGTTAGCATACTGAGGGACCTCTAACGCAGCAGTTCCTCGGCTAGTCTGGGTAACTAGAGAAAGGCCAGAGGCATCTATCTCAACTGGTTAGATAGAGAGGGTAACATGGAAAACTCATCTGGTCCCCAGGACAAGGTTACCCTACGCTCTGGATCAGGTTACCCTGCCATGAGGCTCGGGTAACCCTTTCTCGAGTCCTGAGTTAGGTGGCGTTTCTATATCAGGTCGCTCACAGAGTTTGGAAAAAATAACCAGTATGTTTGTCACGCGCAGCCATGAGTGATAGAGGAATCTGCCGTTCCGGAAGCTTCTATTGGGTTGGGTACACATCTTCGAAGAAGGCGTAAATAGGACACATTATTCCTATTATACCCCGCCAGCCCCGCCTTGAGGACACAACGTCAGGGGTGAATGGCTGCATAGTTCTGTGCAGTGTGGCAAAATGAGGATCATTGCAGACCTGCGGGCAATACCGTATACGTCGCTGTTGTCCAGTCGACCGTAAGATGTTCACGGGATATATAAGTAGGCATAGGGTGGAAGGTGGAGTACCTCCTCCAAGTCTTGTGCAGTAGAACAGACCAAAGCTGAGACAGTTAATGGGTGTTAACAGTAGGGGTCCTAAAGGTAGTCCTGGGTTGTAACCGGTATGGGTTTCTAGGGTTTTGTGTTTTGTTTTACAGTACCGTTTGATACTTGTATTGTTTCGTCTGCTACCGCTTAATACACATATTGTTTTATGTTTGGTTGAACAGTATCTGTTGATACTAGTATTGTTTCGTGTACTAGCGGTTGATACACACATTGTTTTATGTTTTGTTTTGCATTATCGTTTGATACTTGTATTGTTTCGTGTGCTATCGGTTGATACACAGATTGTTTTATCTTTTGTTTACAGTATCATTTGATACTTGTATCGTTTTGTGTGCTATCGGTTCATACACAACAATGTTTTGCATTATCGCTCATACTGGAGATAAGCGATATGCTGTATTTAAAGACTGCTGATTCCCGCCATGGAAACAGCAGACTTCAACAGACAGTATTCTTAAATATACTTGGTGGAATGGTTACTTCTTTGATCTCGTCTTACACCCTGTTCGAAGCCTCCTTTAGTACGCAGCGCTCGCTTCATGTTGATCACGAAGCCGTCCACTCCGATCGTACCATTACGTGACTAGGGCCTGGCGCGAACACGTTACATTTTTTTAACCGCAGCAAGTGGTTCAGAAAGGCTGCAGGGACCTGGTCTGATCTACCTGCGAAAAGTCCAAAAAGCGAAGCTAGCATCGCGGAGCGGCAGAACCAAGAGAAGTTCGGCTCTACCAAACGATACAATTGAGTTATTAGAGACTCGCAGTGGGCCGCAGGTCCCACGAGAAGGCCTTACCAAGAAAAGGCAACCTAAGAAACGGGTAGGGCCAAAGAGCGAATTTTCAATTAACGAAGCAGAACGACAATTAGCGCGAGACTTGTCCAAGCCGACCTTTAGCGAGTCTACTGACGAACCAGCAAAGGCAGCAACCACCCTTCCCGGGCAATTTCCCACCAGCCCCAGTAAAGGAAAGGGACCGGCGCAACCACCAAAGAAAGACAGCATACCTATCGCGACACCAAAGAAGGAAGAAAGCGAAGAAGAAGGATCAGATCACTCGGTAGTAAGGCAGACACCAGACGAAAACCCAAGCGACTATCCAGAAAGCTCCAAAGAAAACAGTTAGAGTAACGAAGAGTCTGAACACGAAATGTCCGCAGGTGACTCTGCCGGACCGCCCGACCCAAGGGTCGGGCGAGCAGGACCTAAAGTCAAACTTCCACTGCCACTCTCGTTCTCTGGCGAAAAGGACGATCTAAAGCCTGAGGTATTTGACCGGTGGGTTAGAACAACTTAGCAATACCTTACCCTACATGGAGTGGACAAAACCAAGGAAGGAAGTGGAGCATACTTCGGAAGCTACTGTACCGGGAAGGCAGAGGAAGCATACCACCAAGCAATGAAGCACTATGAGAGTGGGGGAAATATCCGAGGAATGACCCTGATAAAGTACTTAAGAGAGAGATTCCAATCCTCACGTAACATGGAAGAACTATACAAAAGGTTCAAGAACATCCAGCAAGTACGAAATGGCAAAACAGAAAGAATAACACTAGTAGCAAAGGATCTCTTAATGTATCATGGACGATTGCCTACTGGAACAGTGTCTCAGTATACACTGAAACAAAGATTGTATGAAGCAATGCATCTTAGACTACGTCAGTAGGTAGAACCCAGGGAGGAGGATGGTGATTCCTTTGAAAAGATTATCAAACGGGCCGAACAGAAGGATACTATCCTGTATGAAACAGGAGTTTACCGAACCCCTCTGCCACAGCAAAGTAATAGCAAAGGATCCTCATCGCGGGACAGTACGAAGAAGGATAAACCATACCGCAGGGATCTCAAGGACAAGGAGGACCAGAAACAGAAACGACGCGAGGAAGGCACATGTTTTGAATACGGGAAAAAGGGGCACTACGCAAAGTATTGCTATGCCAAAAAAGGCAAGGGAAAGGCCGCTAAGCGACAGACAAGCACAACTCACATGGAAGCAACTGAATATGACAAAGTGGAAATTAACTCAGTGGAGATGGAAAGCCTACGAACGCAACCATCATTGGCAATAAGGACCTGTGACGCTGTGGAAGGAACAATTCACATAGAAGGCCATCCAGCAAAGGTACTGTTTGACACGGGAACAATCGGCTGCGACATAGTTAGCGCCACCTTTATCTCTGCCCATGGTATTCCTACGGAACCTCTACCCCAACCTACAACACTCAATATAGCTATGAAAGGTTCCTGCTCTGCAAGCCACAAAAAATGTGGACTGACCGTAGGAATCGCGAATACAAAATGGAAAAATCAGGAGGTGTTGGTAGGAATCTTGGCAAAGTATGACACCCTTATCGGAATGCCGGTGCGAAAAAGACAGAATGCTCTTATCAGATGTGGGGATACAGTAGTAGAATTTCCTGATGACAAGCGATGGGTGCTATGCAAACCAACAAGCGGGGAAATCCGAACCGCTGTGTCAGACGGCATCTCACAAACATTGTTGGAAGAATACAAGGATGTATTCCTGGACAAAGTCCCTGAAACGCTACACCCGTTGCGTAAGATTAGCTACCAGATTTGGCTAAAGGACCCAACCGACCTACGAAACCAACCAATATACTCGATCCCAGAAGCCTACCAGGAAAAACTCATGAACTGGATAAACGAGAAATTACGAAATGGAGTGATTGTATGACAAGAGGTACCTGGAGCGGCACCTATGTTTGTACAACCAAAGTCAGATGGAAGGATCCGCCCCCTGGTGGACCTGAAAGTGAGAAATGATAACACGATCATGGAGAGTCCGTCAATTGCAAATCAACAGCAGATCATTAACCGGATAGGACGAGCAAAATTCAGGAGTAAGATGGACCCAAGTGATGCATACTTCCAAACATGCGTGGACAAGGACAGAGTGAAGTTCAACTCATTCAAAACCCTGTTCGGAGGATTTGTGAGCAAAGTAATGCTCCAAGGAGACATGAATGCACCAGCAACATTTATACGAATAATGGAGGACCTCCTAAGCGAATATTTATATCATTTTGTATGGGTATACATTGATGATATTCTCGTATTTTCAGACACATCAGAGGAACACGAAAAACACATACAGCAAGTATGTGACCGACGGAGAAAAGCAAAGTTCTTTGTGAGCAAAAAAAAGTCAGTACTTTTTGCGGACAAACTGGAAGTATTAGGACATATAGTGGACAACGAGGGGATCCATGCCTCCCCCCAGAAAATATCATCCATTGCAGAATGGGAAACACCAAAAAACAAGAAGGAATTGCAAAGATTCCTAGGAATAGTGAATTATGTGGCCCAGTTTCTCCCGCACCATGCTACGTTGACAGCACCGCTAACAGACTTAACGGGAAATGGCGAATTCGTATGGACAACGACCCACCGGACCGCATTTGAGCTGGTACCAAAGCGGATGATTGATCACCAAGTTATGCGACCAATAGATATACGAAGCAAGGAACCAATTTGGTTGGTTACAGACGCCTCAGATTTAGGAGTTGGAGCATCGGTGGGACAAGGACCCACTTATGAAGCGGCACGACCAGCCTCGTTACACAGGAGAAAGTTCACCAATGCTCAGATGAACTATGGGACCACCGATAAAGAGGCCTTAGCGATAGTGGAAGGGCTTAATCGGTTCCACAATGTACTAATGGGAAATTCCTTCACGATAGTTACAGACCACCAACCCTTAACACACCTGCGAACGGCCAAGAACCCTAGCAGGAAACAGGTGAGATGGCTAAGTGCCTCAGGAAAGTACGATGCGAAAATAGTCTATGCACCAGGAAGCACTAAATATTTAGCTGATGCCATTTCCGCAATTCACGATGGAGAATCAGACTTGAATCCAGTGTATGTCCACGATCATAGGAAAGAATCGGATGACATCTCAGATAACACGGTCTACGAGTAAGAATCAAATACAATGGAGCCCAAGCAGGAGCTCTGCGCTACTTCCCCTCCTTTCTCCTATACTGAGTACCCCAACGAGGCCCCTATACCCCCCGAAAGCCCCTGCTCAATTACTGCGGGAAACGATTGGGCTGAGCAGTGTATTCTGCGAAGTACGCCACCAGAAAAACTCCCACATAGTGCCCTACACTACTTACACTGTTACATGGATCATTGCCCATATTATCAAACCGAGACCAAATTTAGGAACAACCATCCTAGACTACGGGGAAGATCGACCCCTTACCCACCTAGTGAAGGACCAAGCCGCCCAAGTACGGATATCGATCCGAGCCCTCCGGAGTCCCCCGAAATCAATGACTGGGAATGGGAACAAACCATGGGCGGAAGACCAATAAGTGCGGGAGAAGGACCGTCCACCCTTGCCCAACCACTGTACAGTCCTTATGCAATTCCGACATTGCTAAACCCAGAAGGACCGGCGTTCCAGATGCAGGAGCCAGAACCAATAGAAAATCCCACGATCGAGACCATAGCGGGATTCCGAATCCCAGGACCTGATAGCACACCACCCATTAGGCGAGTGGAACTGCTAGAAAGCCTTACCAAGGAGACAATAGTCTCAGTTATGCCCCCGCAATGACCGAATACCGGCCCATGCTTTACGATGCCTTAGAAGACAATGGAGAGGATGACCTACCTGAAACAACCAGAGGAGCCGAGATAGAAGACGAACGCGACACCTTACAGACAGTCAATGAGATGATCGGAACATTGCGGGCACACATGGTAGCAGCATACCGACAGGAACCAATTTGCAAGAAGGTAAACGAGAATATGGACTCCACAGGAGACTTGTCCCCTTACAAGGTTGCAAGCGGAATGCTATACGCAAAAACCAGATACGGGGAAGACTGCCTGTATATCCTGAAAGGCCCCGTATAGGGAAATACGACGTTAAGAGAAAATGTTATTAGCTAAATCCACAACAAAGGTTACCCTAATGTTGAACGAAACTTACGGTATGCAACAGAGTACCTATTTTGGCCTGAAATGCGGAAAGATTTTAGAGCGTATGTAGCCCAGTGCCACACATGCCCAGTGAATAAGGAGCCTGCGAAATTGCCAGCAGAAAAGGCTCAAACAATTACCCTGCCATCAGAAATCTTCGAATCAATAGCCATTGATTTTGGCGCACCCTTCCACAACTCATGCGGATACGATACGATTCTGGTTGCGATGGATAGCGTTGCAGGATTCACGTGGCTTATACCTACAACAACGCAAGTAGCAGCAATAGCAACCTGGGAACTGCTACCCAACGAAATGTTTACACCCCAGGGCTACTCAACATCTCTAGTGAGCGATGTGGACCCAAGGTTTGAGTGACATGTGTGGAGACAACAGTGTCGATCATTAGGCATTGAACATATCAAGGCGGCACCAGGCCATCATGAAACAAATGGACAGGTCGAAAGGAAAATTTGAGAATTAAAAACAGCTCTCCGAAAACTGTTCAACACCAGACAAAACAATTGGTTTGATGCTATACCAGAAACAGCAGCATACTAGGATGCGGGATGTTCAGAGACTCTCGGTATGCCACCATATAAAGCCATTTTTGGAAAGAATTACCCACTACTGCCCCTAGCAAACTTTAAAAACTCCGCAGTACCGGCTGCCGATGAATTGCTCAACAGGCACCAAGCAATCCAGAACGCGGTATTCAATGCGATTAAAATGGGACGGTTTAGAAGAACAAGAATGACAGTGAAACGTCGCAGACACCATACACCGATAGGGAAGGGCAATTTGTTACTGGTATACGGAAGTTTATTTGCAACAGAATCAGGACGTAGCAAGAAATTGCATCCGCGCTGGCGTCGACCATTCAAGATAATCAGCTATGAGGAGCACACACAAAATTACATGGTAGAAATGGATGGCAGAATGTACAGAAACCGAGAAGCGACATTTCATGCTTCGACTGTGAAAAGATACCGCTCAAACGATGATGTCTCCTTCCTGGCCAGGAGCCACGCAAAACCACCCCCAATCGTGGTAAAGGAGAAACCGGAATGGGAAGTGGAAACCATACGAGACCACAGAGGACGATATGACCGTGACGAGTTCCCAGTGATATGGGTGGGGTACCCAGAAACAGAAAATAGCTGGGAACCCCTTGCGGGATTGGAAAATGCGATGGAAGCGGTTAAGCAAGGGTGGGAAGACAACAAACCGCAGGACGAGCTACCCCCTACGATAAACCATGTGACGGTGGCATGGAGCCCAACCCTACCAGAAATCCAAGACCTGCGCCCAGATACAGACCAAGGCACACAGGACGGATTCTGGTCAGCCCACTTCGACAGCGATTTCGAAAGCAGCGAAGATGAGAATCGGGTAATGGAAGATGAAGTGGCATACCTAGCCCGGCTGGCCGAGGGGGAGTACTGGCAATAGCGAAAGGAAAGAACACTCCCTCCAACAGCCTTACAATGTCAAACTGTGAGAAAGTACCTCGGAGACTGTGCCATCATCTAATGGGACTGGTGGTAAACCGTGATATTATCCCTGGACGATACCTTACACGCCGACTATTCATACACATCTGCAACAAATGCTTGGAAATGCGAACAGAATCAACCGGACCAATGTGGGGAGAATCAGTGTCAGATGTTTTCTGCTTCGGTAGCGGGTGCTACTTGAGCACAGAAAAATGTGATGGTTGCATTGAGACGGAAGAAACCGAAATTAAGGAGCAACCCCTTTCCCATGAGGACCTAAGCGAGGCCAACACCTAAGCGAGGTCACCACAGAAAGATAAATACCACCCTCCAGCCCCCTAAACCATCGAAGAAAACAGACTACACTACCTAACCTCCAAATCTTCAATCCCTTACACAAATTCTTCACCATATTACAAACTTACCGCTACGCGAGAAAGAAAAACCAAAATGTCGACCTACGCAGAAGTCAGCATCAAGGGACAAGACCTCATTTTGGGGTACATACTTTACCCAGAAATAATTCCCGAAGACACATGCTGGAAGATATTTTCTATCGATCACTTCGAAGATTGCTGACGGATCCATGTGGAGACAGAAGAATGCGAGGTCCGGATAGTACGGAACTTCGTGGACCTGCCACACTACTGGGAGTCAGGTTGCTCTGTGCGCGGGGCGCCATGTGGAGAGTGTTTGGAGAGATGGTTGGAAGGTCCGGAATGGATGTTGCAGGACGACTTGAGATTGCTGCATGATAGCGATGACGATGAGGATGGGTCGTTTCCGGAGAATAGCGGAACTACCGGCTATTAGGATTTCCTTGGATTGTTTTGTCTTGATGAGATGGTTATTTTATTTTGGGAGTGTAACTGGTACGGGTTACTAGGGTTTCATGTTTTGTTTTACAGTATCGTTTTATACTTGTATTATTTCGTGTGCTATCGGTCTATGCAAACATTGTTCTACGCTTGGTTTGACAGTATCGGTTGATACTAGTATTGTTTCGTGTACTATCGGTTGATACACACATTGTTTTATGTTTTCTTTTACAGTATCGTTTGATACTTGTATTGTTTCGTGTGCTATCGGTTAATGCACACATTGTTCTATACTTGGTTTCACAGTATCTGTTGATACTAGAATTGTTTCGTGTGCTATCAGTGGATACACAAATTGGTTTATGTTTTGTTTTCCAGTATTGTTTGATACTTGTATTGTTTTGTGTACTATCGGTTGATACACAAAGTGTTTTATCTTTTGTTTACAGTATTATTTGATACTTGTATCGTTTCGTGTGCTATCGGTTGATACACACAATGTTTTTCAATATCGCTCATACTGGAGATCAGCGATATGCTGTATTTAAAGACGGCTGATTCCTGCCATGGAAACAGCAGACTTCGATAGACAGTTTTCTTAAATATACTTGGTTGAATGGTTACTTCTTTGATCTCCTATTACACGCCGTTCGAAGTCTCCTTGAGGAAGCAGCTCTCGCTTCATGTTGATCACGAAGCCAGCGGCTCCTATCGTACCGCTACGTGCCTAGGGCCTGGGCGGACCACGTTATATGGGTGGTGCCAGGGCAACTGGGACAGCTTTAGACCTACCACGGCCGAAAGTGTCCCCAATGCCATAGGCCCTTTAAGGGAAGTGCAGAGACACTAAAAGCATCATTTCTACCCCCGGGAAAGTGGATCCAGGGTACTGGTCATTGGTAGCACCCGTTGGACCACTCACTGACTTCTGTATCTTGCGGAAGTCAATGGAGGCCCGAGACTCGTAAATAGTATGTTAATAAACCACTCAGTGAAGCTTGCGGGCTCAAGATGAGATCAGAGCACATGGAAATGGTGTAATAGAGAGTGCAGGTCATCGGGAGTCTTGACTGCTAGCCACTGACAAGATGCCGAGATGAAGTGGTTTTTCACCCCGGCAGGCCAAACGGACATGCGCCGCAGAAATGATGCTTGCATAAGGTGAATGCCAACTACAGGATGTGGACACATGCATGCCGGAAGGGGGTGCCAGGAGACGCGTCGGACAACCCTTAGTAGTGTAGTATGTGATCGAACAGTTGGGGTAAAGTGATGGGCAGTTTCTGGCATAAGATAAAACTACCGGAAAAGAGTATCCGAGAACTCTCCTACTCCCACAATCAATCCTCATGAGACCTTAATTGAGTGAGGTGTCAGGCATAAGGATGTTAAGTTTTACAGTTTGCTTTACTCCTACATCTGTGTGAACTTTTGGCGCTTAGTTTGCAGTTATTTGCTGCCCTTGTAAGCTGGGAGTCCATCTTCATTGGAGTACCCGCATTACAGTATATCATTAAGCGAGTTCTTTGCTTAACTCCACGACATATGCTTTGCTTCGGACCTTCGACACTGACCGTGCGGGAGTACTGACAACCTTGTCTAGAACAAGTTGCCCAGGGTGGAAAGTGCAATAGCTAGCACCATACTTCGAACCAGAATGGAATCCAACTCGGGTTCGGACGTTGACTTTGACAAGAACTCCGTGCACACATTCAGTCCGCCAGTTTTTCCGGATGTTTGCGGTATTGAACAGGACGGCGACAAGTTACTCTTTGCGGCCGGCCCGATTGGGTTGCCTGATGAATCTGTTGATCTCATGATTACAGACCCTTGCGCTGTGGCCCTTTCGCTGTTCCCAGACTCTATCTTTGTTCCCAACATAAGCTCTTTACCACTGGCTGGCATTCCCTTTGGTCAATTATCCCACTGGTTTAGTGAACCGTGCATTATCCGAGAGCGAGGTGAGTCACTTAATGAAGTATAGCGAGAAGTGAGAAATTGGTACAACCAGCAACAGCAGGTATTCCGCAAACAGAAATCTAGGGCAGCGGTAGAATAGATGAAAGTGCAGCAGGAGGCATACCGGCCAATGTTGAAGGATCAGAAGGTGTTGAAAGATCATATGGCAGCGTTGGAAAATGCCTGGGCCGGAGGGTATAGTATTGATGCTGAGAATGACGTGCTGATAATAGAGGCTGCACCCCCACTTCCACTCATCCACACCAAGCCTGTGAACATAGGTCTGGAATTGGCTATGTAAGCCAGGGATGAACAATGGAGAGCCTACCTAAGCCTCATGGGTATACGAATACTGGAGAGCCTCATAGGGGAAGGCAGCAGCGACACCTCGTCCTTCACCAAGGCATTAACAGGCACGCTGTCCGTCCCCTCCTCTATCCCCTGTAGTTGTTCGGGAAGTCCAACGATTGGACCAACTGATGGACACCATGTTAAGAAAAGAGCGTCGCAGCTAAAGGGTCTCATGGCACCAGATACAACTGACCCCACTGGTAGTCCGACCCCTGCTCCTATTATCCCTCCTGACACTCTGTCGGTTGCAACTCCCGTACCCTCGATCACCGCCCCAAGAGACACACCTCTACCACTTTTGGTGCCCTCCCCTGATACCTTTCCTGCCATAGTCTTCCCAGCAGCAGTATTGGCTACCTCAGCATTCCAGCCACTCTACGTGGCGTCACCTACATTTTTTGAACAGGTAAGGCACCAGGAAGAGGGGGTAACCATTGCTCCATTATAGGAAACCCCAATCCTCAGAGGCAGGACACCTGCGCACTCCGTTGCTTGGGCACCTGTGATTCCCTCTGCTCGCGCAAAATAAACCCTTCTCTCAGTGCTTCTCACAATCACAAACGCGTAGTCGGACACCCCAGACGGGCTCTGTCTGTCGCGCTGTGAATCTGAAGTGACCACAATGGGGTACATCCATTACCATGTATAGGTGTACAGGAAAGAACAATGGACCCTGGTAAGGCACATAAGAAGGCAGAAGGAATGATAGGGATGACCAACATGTCAGTATCATGGGTCATGGAGGCACACTGGTCCCCCACTGCAACTCCGGAGCAGTCCAGCGCTTCAGGTATCTCCGGGAATAATGTAGGCGGCTCCTGACCGAACTCCTGAAAGTGGGCAACGCGCTATTCCACCACCGGCATCAGTACCATCAGGGGCTAACCTCTAGGGAATGGGAATTAGAATAGCTAGGAGGAACAGTTTGGTGGGTATGACGGACCATGGGAAACCCCAAGTAGACACGCTAGGGGTAGTGGTGACGGAAATGTATCACCTGGTGCTGGTACTGTGGGACAGGGAGGATATCTAGGGGACTGTGACCATGATAGTTTGGATAAGGATGAGGCCAATTCTGTCCCTGATTTGACCGCCTTTCTTAGCACTCGCAAGGATAATTGGAGCAACGATTATGAACCGACAATGAGACTACGATGCCAAGAAGCAGTCAAGGGAACTATGGAGCAGATAAACCTGATGGCCATTCTCCCGACAGCGGCAGAAAAAGACAGAAAAGGTGACTGGCATTCCGGTGTTTAAGTGAAAGGTCAGCAAACTCGCCAGCTTCCTAACAATGGTGGTGGTTAAGTTTGGGTATTTTGCCAGGTGCAGGTGGACCAATAGGGACAAGGTAATCTTGGTTATGGCTATTTTAGAAGATACTACCCGAACATGGTATCTTGGGCTCCACTGCCGCACCAATAAGTTGGCAGTCCAGTGTCCAGGAGTGCCTGTTAACAACAGTAACCAATTGAGAACGTGGAAAGGATTCCGGGAGCAGCTTGAATGAAGCTTGGACAGTGACCAAGCGCAAGGAGACCGATTCTTTCTCGAGGGGAGAGACCTAGTGGTGAAGCTACATCACATCGATGAGTACCTGGACAGTATAATTGACTACTTATATAAGCTTAGCTATACAGACCCAGTGCAGGTACAAGACAAGATCCGGTCGCATATTACTACAGAGGCGCGGAATGCAGGGGCACTCAAGGAGCCCCATCCAACTGGCTTTACCGACTACCTTGTTCTTCTTTAGAAGCTTGTACGCACACAGGAAGTTAGCGCCCGATTCAGTAACCGTGCTACTCACCATGTGCAACGGTCACAGCCAATGAATAACAAGGACAATAGGTCATCAACTTCCTGACACTTCAAAAGAAAGGAAAAAGGTTTAGGCAGACAGAACCAGGGGCCTGCTAAACCTACTGACATCAATACACTGAAACAGGCAAAGCCAGCGACCACTGAGTATACAATAGCACATAAGAAAGTCCTGTCAACTTTGACCACATGTGGGAGAAAGCACAACCAGTGCACTAAGTGTGGGCAGCCGGGTCACGTCTGGAGAAAGTGCACCGCGACGGCCCTAGTCGTTGGTTCATCCAAACAGGACAGCGGGTTGAAACCTGAAGCCCCGCTAAGCGAGCCTAGGGGAATGGGGACGCGGCTAAAGTACAGTGAAGCACCCCCTCCAGCTGCCTAGTCCAAGATGCTTGAAGTCCCAGAGGCATCACCTCAGAATATGGAGGGCAATACTGACGCCTCAGAATAGGTAAGAACCCATTCTGCTTAAGGTATAATCTACTATCCCTTGTCCACAGACTGTTGAGGGATGGAGGTAAAGGAATCCTGGGAGTGGCTTCTGGGATGGGTAAGCACCTCTCCACTGCATAGATGACCCTGATACTAACTACACCCAGGTGGTATGGGCAGATAGATGTTGTGGACCATGTGCGGTGGACTGGGCTACCTCTCCTTGGCTGGGTTTCTGCTTATTTGCTTTGTTCTAGTTATGGGCATTTCTTTCTGGATGTTCTGAGGTGGATGGGCAGGTCATAGGACCTTATTTCGGCAGAGGCGGGGTGATCTGGTACTAGGCGATATGCACGACATTGGGGAAGCAACAATACTTCCCTTGGAACCAGTCTGACAGTGGACCTCTAGCCACCTCACGGAAAATTGTGATGTTTAGTACAAGCGGAATTGCTTGAGGCTAGACTTGGTCCCGTAAACAGGGTTATTCCCAAGTTTACCTGAGGAGGGTTTAGTACCTGCAATGATGCTTGCGTGATAGTTAACACCCTAGCTATGGATAAAACGAATCCCAATCCCTTAGCGTTTGCTGACCCGCTGTTGCTGCTCTCGTGCCGAAAGGCACGACATGAAAATTAGTAAGCCAAGATGACTAGGTCCCTAAGACAAGCAAAGTGGTAGAACGGTGACAACTTGCCTCGTCATACCAAGTGTATTCACCTGGAGGTAAAGTTAGACTAGAAGGTTGCAGCTGGACAGGTAAGTGCGGAAGCACTCCTGCTAGTGGATAGTGGAGCTACTGGGCCGGTCCCTAGTAGCCGATGGGTTAAGGGGACTAAGGCACCCTGTGTACCATGAAAGATACAAGTGCCAATAAGTGACGCAAGTGGTAATCATATTCCCGGATCGGGTCTGCACTATATGAAATTATTGGAAATAAGAATAGGCGACCACCATAATGAGATGCGATTTGAATCCCTGGACATACCCAACACTAAGGTGGATTGGTACGTACCCATGTCTTGGTTGAAAAGCCATAACCCCACCATAGATTGGAAAACCAGATAACTAATCTGGCGCTCAGATTCCTGCAAGGCTAGTTGCCTAGTAGAGCAGAGGTGGTTAGTGTTCATGACCATTGAAGTGTTACTAGCCGCAGAGCCTAGTAATGTCTACCTGTTGGGAATTGTACAATTCTCCGATAAGAAAGGGGCCGATATTACCCTTAAGCTACTCGCTGAGTATAAGGACTATGGGGATATCTTCAGTCAAGAGCAGGTTCAGGCGCTCCCTAGTACACACGAAGTATGACCACAAGATCGAGGTGCAAGCAGGAACTCAACCCACACTCAGGCGTATATATCCGTTGTCGGCAAAGGAGCTGAAGGTACTGCATAAATGTCTCTATGAAATGCTGTCAACAGGAAAGCTGCAGCGATCTAGTTCCGCGGCGGGAGCCCCTATCCTCTGCGTACCAAAACTGGACTGTACATTACGACTGGCCATAGATTCCCCAGGGCTGAACAAAATCACACTTCAGAGTCAGTATCCTCTACCATTGATGAACGACCTGCGAGATAGGTTAGGAAAAGCCATTGTGTGCACCAAGTTGGACTTGCAGAATGGCGGCCACCTTCCGAGGATAGTGGAAGGTGAGACATAGAAGATAGCCTTCCAGTGCAGATATAGACTGTATGAATACAGGGTCATGCCGTTTGTGATATATAACGCCCTGGCAACTTTCCAGAGCCTGATAAATGAGGTCTTGTGGGACCTCACAGATGAAGGGGGCGTTGCATATATGGATGACATCCCGATCTACTCCGTAACCAGGGAAGAGCCTGTCTCGATGCTGGGATGCATCATTGAGGAATTGTGTAAAGCCAGACTATGCATAAGCATGTAAAGGTCCCGTTTCCACCAAAGGGACATTGGATACGACGCATAAAAGATCTCTGATATATGGATCTCAATGTTGTCAGAGAAGGTGCAAATAAGCAGGGATTGGGCATCTCCGACATGTGTCATTGACTTTTCCAGCTTTACGGGATTTGGCAACTTCTATTGTCGGTTCATAGAAGTTTTCACCAAGATAGCGAAACCTCTGACGGACTTGACAAAGAAGGATGTGTCATGGAATGAACACTTGCATGTGAGCAGGCCTTTAATCATCTGCAGGAGGCATTCATGTCCAAACCTGTCCTAGTACATTTAGAGCCTGGATGGTCGACCCCCTGAAAACCAACACTAGAGACTTTGCATTAGCAGCTGTCCTCTACCAGTTCTGTGAAGATGATGGATAGCATCCAGTAGCCTATTATAGTCCAACGTTCCACCCAGCGGAGATTGATTATGTTGTTCATGACAAGGAAATGACTGCCATCATGGCAGCCTTCTACCAATGCGACCATCCGGTATGCTTGGTAACAGACCAGTTGGTGATCTATACGGACCATGACCATTGGGAATACCTTAATACTACCAAGGTCCTTAGGCGAAGACTGCACCACTGTGCTGAGTCCCTGTAGCCATTCAACTTCCAGGGGGTTTACCGCAAAGGGTGTTTGAATGAGAAGGCAGATACTTTGTTAGTGGTAAGGAGTAGGGCCCTGAAGGGGGGAGTGATTGAGTGCCATAGTCTTTGTTTCGCCCTACACAGTGGGTTGGAAGCCAGGAACGGGACATCTTGTGACTGCAGGCCTTGCAAGTGTGCCAAGGATTTCAGTTCCAATCTTCCTTTTTGGATCAACTGCGGGTAGCGATAACAGAAGACCAGGATTCTTTAACAATACGGAAGGCAACAACTGCTGGTAACCAAGAGGTTGAGAGACATTTCACCACAGAAAAGGGGTTACTCTGGTACAAGGGCAGGTGGTACGTTCCTTAATAGCACAATTAGAACCAGACAATTATGGAGTGTGAACATGACTCCTAAATCTCACAACACGTCGGAACTTACAAGATGATTGGTAGGGTTAGGACTAACTTCTATGGGCCTATGCTAGACAAGCACATCACAGACTCTGTGTGAACACGTGATACATACCAAAGAAATAAGCCTATCAGGTATAAGAAGTGTGCTCAACCGCAAACTATTGATATTCCTATACGGGCATGGACCACGATTTCAAGGGACTTCATTGTAGTGCTGCTGGAGTCCGAAGGATCTGCCAAGATCTGGGTTATTGTCGCCAGATTCTCGAAAATGGCACACTTTAAAGCCCTAACCAGGGAGGTACCAATCAAGCAGCTTGGCTTGATATTCCTGAAAGTTAGTTCGGTGTCTTCACATACTCCGCGAGTCAATCATCTCCGACTGAGATAGCCGATTCACATGCAAGTTCTGGATGAGTCAGATGCAATTCTTCTAGGTGAAACCAATTGTTGCTACTGCATTCCACCCTGAGACTGATGGGTAAACTGAGAGGGTTAATCAGACACTGCAGCAGTACTGGTGTAGCTAGTGTTTCTACTAACAGGATGATTGGGTTTCACTACTACTCCTTGGAGAGTATGCGTACAACAGCTCGACATCAGATTCCACGAGGTTTTCACTTTTGGAGATCAATTATGCATTGAACCTGCGGACAATATGTTCCGGTGTCGTCTCTAATAATCAAGGAATACAGCGTCGCAGTGACCTCTCGGTTAAGGAATGGGAAGGAACCTGACTAGAGTTTCGAGAAAATATTCAACCGGCACACAATAGGCAACAGAAATGACATGACCAGAAAAGGCTGCCATCACTAAACTATGTTACTGCGAAGAATATGACCTGAGAGTGGGCAAAGAAAGCGGATCGCGTGATATTGAAGGCAAAAAAGATCTCCAGAAAGCGTCGCATGGAGAAGCTGGACCACGGGATATTTGGACCTTTTGTGGTCCAAGGTCCAGTAAGTACCCTAGCCTATGAACTGCCACTGCCCACCAGAGGTCGCAGCCACCCAGTTTTCAATGTCGTATTGCTCAGACTATACTGTGAGAATTGGCGATCAGGTAGTGTCAAGGGGTCCCTACCCTGGAACCTGAGGAGAACCAGCCGAGGTGCATTATTTCAGCTCTAGTGGATAGTCGATGGTACAGTGGAGCTAAGGTGAAATTCCCGTGGCGCTTCGTCTAGCACCTGGTTTCATGGAAAGGCTATGGAGCTGAGGAAAACTCAAGGGAGCCATATGAGATGCTAGCAGGGACAGGCTTACAGGCTAGTCTGGATTTCTACCAAAGATATCCATGCAAGCCACGCGACAATAGGGTTGTGGGGCAAGCCAGTAATGGAAATACGAGACAATGCTAACGGCGCCAGACAGAGCGCAGAAAGGAGGCAAGTGATGTAATAAACATAGCATACATGGGCTATGACAGTCGGAATTTACACACATACCGGTAGCCCGGAGGCGCACTGGTAGGAACCGGCAGCCAGGCACGTGCTTGACCTATGGCGACCCAATGGCCTGGGCTCCAGGATGAACAGAATTGGCTGGCCAGGTACTTAGGTATCTGGATACACATAGGAGCTGTGTAAGCGTACTTAGAGACCTCTAAAGGGGCAGGTACTCAACTGGGCCGGATAACTAGCTAAAGGTCAGAAGCTTCTATCTTTGGTGACAGGATAGAGAGTGTAATAGGGAAAGGTCATCTAGTCCACCAGACAAGATTAGTCTACACTCAAGACCAGGTTACCCTGCCAGGAGGCTTGTGTCACTCTGTCTCAAGTCCTGAGTTACTCTACCTTGCAATAAGAAGTTCCTGGGGCGGTGCGGGAAAAATGACCGCAATGTTTGACATACAAAGCCATGCATAATGGTTGGATCTAGGGTTTCAGGAGATGCTATTGGATGAGCTGCGCAGCTGCGAAGAAGCTGTGAATTGGGTACATTATTCCTATCATACCCCTCCAGCGCCACCCGGAGGGCAGGACTTCGTGGGCAAATGGCTGCATAGATTTATCCAGTTTAGCCGAGAAGGATCTTTACAGACCTGCTTGCAACACCGTATACAACGCTCCTATCTGGGCGACCATAAGCTGTTCGCAGCATATATAAGAGGCCATAGGGTGGGAGGTGGAGTACATCCTCCAGGTTGTTCCGAGTAAAATGGACCAAAGCTGATGGAGTCAACGGATATTTCCTGTGGGAGTCCCAAAGGGAGTCCAGGATGGTGCCAGGGGGACCGAGGGAGGTTTACCCTGCCAAGCCCGCAAGGGTTCCCAACGCTATAGGGTCAGCAAGGGAAGTGCAGAGACACTAAAACCATTATTGCTACTACAGGTAAGATGGATCCAAGGTAGTGGTCATGGGTAGCGCCGAATGGACCACTCCCTGACTACC
The DNA here is from genome assembly GCA_003182015.1 of Tuber magnatum. Classification (NCBI taxonomy): domain Eukaryota; kingdom Fungi; phylum Ascomycota; class Pezizomycetes; order Pezizales; family Tuberaceae; genus Tuber; species Tuber magnatum. The sequence goes on from PYWC01000055.1 coordinate 124,831, forward strand.
GTATCCTGCAGATGACACCGGAAGCCCGAGACTCACAAATAGTAGCGCCATAAACCGCTTAGGGAAGATTCTGGGTTCAGTAGAGATCAATGCACATGGGAAGGGTGTCATAGACCGTGGAGTTCATCAGGTGTCCTGACTATTCGCCACTGGTAAGATGCTAATACGAAGAGGCCTTCACTGTGACAGGCAATATGGATATGCACTACAGAAATGATATGGGCATAAGGTGAATACAGACCGGATTATGTTGCCACATATATGCCTGCAGGTTGTGCCAGGAGACGTGTTGGACCACCCTGAACGGAGAAGAGACTACTCGAACAGTTGAAGCAAACCGATGGGGGAGTTTCGGTCACCAGATAAAACTAGCGGAAAAGTCCATACAAGAACTCTCCTGCTCCAACAATGAATCCTGTCATGACCTTAATTGAGTACAGTGTCAGGCTTAATGATATTAAGTTTTACTCTTTGCTTTACACTTCCATCTGTGTAAACTTCTAGCGATAAGTTTCAAGTTGCTCGCTGTGGTCAGAACCTTGGGATACATCTTCCTTGGGGTGCTCCTGTTACAGGCGTGGAGGCCTTTCTCCCAACCACTGAACACGACTTTAACCAAGTCAATGCTACTATCAACTTACTTAACACCAACATCTCAAATGCACCTGCTAGTGCTGCTCCAGCGTCTGGTACTAGCAAAAAGGCCCCTATCCTGAACGTAGAAACCATCGATAGCACCATGGACAGGTTCTGCCTCTTTGCTATCAAGGTATACGTGAAGATGGAGGGAAACTGCGATCACTCCACTGATGAACATTACTGTCGTGCCTTGGCTATCGGTCTTTTGACCAGCCAGGCCTTCTTACATGTCTAATTCACTATGGACATGTCCTCTGAGGGCATAAACCATGCTGACACTGAGATGGTACTAACCGAGTTGGAGTATGCCTTTCATGATCACACACATGTAGCCACTGCGGACAGATTGCAGAACAACATCTAGCACAAAAATTGGACATTCATGGAAAACCTGACTCACTTTCAAGGTCTGGCCATCCATCCTGTCTGGAATGATACAGCTAAGAAGACTATCCTTTACCGCATCCTCAGTAAGGAGTTGAGGAATGCCCTAACCAACATCATGGACCCCCCTGAAGCCCTTACTGCCTGTGACAACTTGCAGAAGAAGTTGGAGAATAACATCTTAGCCCATGTGACTGAAAGGAAAGGTTCCAACTCCTGCTACTAGTGTGCCCTGGCTGCCACTCAGCCCTAACAATATACCCTAGCCCTAGCCACCACTGCTGCAGTTACCACTCCTGGTCCCATAGATCTCTTCTAAGGCTGATGTACACTTACTAATTATCAATAGCAGGAAAGAATGAGGAGGGGACTGTGATTCTATTGCCAGGGATATGGGCATATTGCATATAAGTACCTGAACAAGGAGCCATGTCATATATATTGCAACTACACTTCCCCCTGAACCTGGTAGTAGTATCTGGGAATACCTACTCTGAGTCTGAGCAGTCAGAAAACCAGTTGTTGCATGTGTAGAACACATCACTGACATGGAACCTGTTAAGTCTTCTGCTTATTTGGTCATATATAGTTTGTCCTTGGATCAAATAGAAAATAGAATTGTGGATAACCACATGGTAGTCACTTGTGAGATAATCGACAACCAAAATGTGATGTGTGCTTATTCTCTCATTGACTCCGGAGCCACTAGATATACTTTTATAGTTACAGACTTCGCTAGCGGCCACCATCTCGCCATCTCCCAGCTGCGGGAAACCATGCAACTTGTGGTAAATAATAGATACCCTATTAGCTCACGTGCAATTATCCATGTAACCCAGGTCGAACCAACAATCAATAAGCGCTCTGACTTAGTGTCTATCTTCATCAGCAAACTTGGTGGTTACCCCCTGACCCTCTGCATACCCTGGTTGAAACAAGGTGACATTACTATCCAATCTGCTAGGAACTCTATCATCTTTGAATAAGACCATTCCCTCCAGAGCTGTACTTGGGATAGGACTGGCATCCAAGGTGTGGAAGAAGACATTCGACCTTTCCTCTATGCCTATATGACCTAATGTGCTTTAGGCCACAAGGTGTTGGATGAACAAGTAGGTAAAGCAATTGTCCCCCCTAAATATCACAATCATATATGCTTGTCCCTGGGAAAGGAACAGAACCACCTACACCTACATTGACCAATAGACCACACCATTTCTGTGCAGCCTAGCTTCACTCCTTTATCCAGCTCAATGTACGACCTGTTCCCGACTGAACTTGAAGCCCGGAAAGGCGGGCTTGATGAGAATCCAGAAAAGGATTTCATGTACCACTCAAGCTCCTCCACAGCCTCCCCCATTCTTTTCATCAAAAAAAAGGATTTCTTATTATACCTCTGTATGAACTACTGTGATATGAACAAGGCAACCAGCAAAGATAGTGGCCCCCTACTCCTCTTCATAAAAACCTTTATACATATTGCTCAGGCAAATATATTTACCAAACTTAATATCCCAGCTACCTACAACCTAATATATATGAAGAAGGGCAAGGAATAGAACACTGTCTTCCACATCTGGTATGTGCTCTATGAATCCTCAGTAATGCTGTTTGGCACCAATACCTCTGCCACCTTCGAAGCAAATATCAATAAAACCCTACACTATGGATAAGCTGTCCGCTCTACTGATTATCTTGAGGACATGCTGATTGACAGTGAGTCTCAGGAGGGATATGTCAAACATGTCCATTGGGTTGTACAAGCATTAGCTGTTGCATATAAGAAGAACTATCATAGAGTAAGAAGGAGTGACATGACATATCGTACAAGGTTATGTTTACGATCTAGGTGCGGTCACATTATTCCGCAGGAGCCGTGGTCATACTGTAGAGGCCATGGTAAGCAACGATGATAATGGCTGGCTAAAAATCCTTGACTCCACAGGTACCAAGAGCTCAAACGGAGAGATTATCACACCATTCCCGAGTGCCTGTCTTCAGCTGTTGTGCAGAACTCAGGCAATGAGAATTGATTGGTCGGATGTGGCGATGTAGGCAATTGAAGATCCTCATGAGGTGACAATAGCCCAGAGAGAATATTTCATCCCAGGCCAATAGCTAGACGATAAGCTAGAGTCGAGAGAGCGCCTGGTGGAGACGAGTCAGCTTGGATGGATGGAACCGCTCTAATCCGGAGAACCTGCAGGAGGAGGTAGGCCTGGAACTGATCATGAGCACTAACCTATTCACCATTGGTACGATAAGGGACAAAATACATATGCCAGGGCTGATATAGGAAGAAGAGTAATCCACCAGCATTGGGAAGTCCATTGTCCGAGGTGATCACTGGGCATACTGAAAAGAACCCGTAACCGCTTGCCATGATAAAAAGTTTTAGTTTACTATAAAAACAATGACGCTGACTGGTGCAGAGCAGCACACTCTCACCGGAATGAGTTAGTGATCACGAAAGCTAAAGCAAAGCGAGATAAACGTTTGCAGAGCATACGCAGATCACACAAGAGAAACAAGAGGAAAGGTTCAGATAGTCTCCGAACACCTAGACGCAGAATATATATATCATGCTGTCTTCCAAGCTTTAGAAACATCAGCAGTGATGGAGAAGAGGTCTTATCAATCTATTCATTCTACTTTACACTACAACCTTTGAAAGGCTTGTGTGAGCCTCAGTAGTAATTTACTTCCTCCAAACATATCACGGTCTTAGTAAGACTTGCTCATCCTTAGAGTTGACTACCACCGAACAGTATATGGAGAAGCTTCATCACTACTGAGCTCCATACAGACCACCCTCTATAAAGTGCGAGAGACTGCTCGGAAATCCCTTCTACCTCTCAGAACAAGAGTTCATATCCAAAAGCCCACACATATAAGCGGTCAATCTAAAGATGATTTAAACTTTCAAAGACGAAAACCTTCCGTTCTGGTTCATCAAAGACAGTGCCCGGTGGACCACTAAATCCCTAATCATCTTGCAAGACCTATATGACAGGTCGCAAACAAGGATCGAAGAACAAGTGTCAGAGAGCAAAGACACCCCCATGGGAACTGAGATTGTGTCACATAATCTGTCGGGCTCAGCAAACCTATTGGACCTGGGCAGTTGTGCAAACTGTCTACTGGCATGAGGAGACAGTCTTCTCCCATCGCCTCCAAACCGCAGGGAACCTCCTGGGAGTCCCTTGGAACCTCGAAGGAGAGTTGAGAGAAAGCGTAGCAGTCGACAGCCGGGGCAGAGATCCCGTATCGGAACACCTGGCCACCTCCAGGTCTGGAAACCTATACAACCGTTATCGGTACAGTACTAGGCCGGCTGGATCGGATGGAGAAGCAGACCGAGAGTGACCGCGCATTCCCTTAGACTACTTTCTCGGACAGGGGAAAGGATATCGCTGAAGGGTTGACCAAAACCAGAGAACGACTACAGAAAGGAAAGCAGATAGTTATAGAGGAAAGAACGCTTTAGCAGGGACGTTGGCAAGAGGTACACAATAAGGTGACCGGAGAGTTAAACCGATTCAAGACAGTGGTAGAGAACCCATTCCTACAGCTGCAGGCACTGTCGCAAAAACAAGAGGCCGTGAGTGGGTAACTACAATCAGACTTTGGCAGAACGATCCAGGAATCTGATTATTGTGACCAGGTACCCTACGTTGGTCAGAGCGCCCTCCACTGAGACTGGGAGGAAGTGTGAAGAGCGTGTGGAAGTCAACACCTCAACATGATGGCTGAGGTCCAGAGGGTTCACCAGAGGTTGACAGCAGAAATGAGAGATCTCCGACCAGAGATAAAAGCAATGTTCAAGGGGTCCACAGCACAAACTGCGGCTTGAATAAAATGAGTCAAAGACTCACTGCATGAGGGTCCGGATGCCTATGGTGGAGGTACAGAAAGAAGGAAAAGGTTTGGCCCCTGAAAGGCTGACAAAGGAAGGAGGAGTGCGGAAGGTCCTCCCCAGGACCAAGAGGCGGAAAGGCCATTACCGCCCCTACCACAATGGGGAGCACCAGACCCCGTAGGTGGTGGGTCCAATGATGATGAAGAGGGCGACCGATAGGGTGTCGGAAGCCAAGAGGGAGTGCGGAAGAGGATAGATCCGAGGAATAGGAAGGAATGGGAAAACATATTGGCAAAGATAGCAGAATGGGCCTGCAGCAAGGCGGCATACTCCGCGAAGCCAGCCGATCCCCTCTTCATATTTGAGGCAAAACCATGGCAGGATGTGAGCACTTGGCTCCATGATGGCCAAGATTATTGCGACCAAAAATGGTCTGCTATGGACCGAGGGCAACAACAAAATAGTCTATGCCTTGGGAAGAACAAAGGGCAGGGTTGTGTTGCTGTTTTGTGAATGGCACAGGAAAATCATGGAAGCATTAGAAGGGTATGCTGCTCGTCCGGAACTGCTAACCTGGGAACGGTCTCCTAGCAAAATCAAGACCAGGTTCTCCCAGGTTAATAAAGATCGGAAAGCCTTTAAGAAGATGGGGCAAGTAAAGTATGAGAACAATACTCATAAATCCCCTGTCTGAATGTAGAACCTGAACATCAGACCAAAGGTGCAGGGAGTTGGATCGCAGGACATGGTAGAAAGCAAACTGCCAAGCGAAATGCGGTGCTGAATATCACACAGGACATACGACTGGGATGATGAGTGGTTAAAGAACCCACGGCATCCCAGCGATGCGGAAGAAGCCTCGCGGGATAGCAAAAGGGATCAACCCCAGACAATCCTTCTGGGATGTCAGGTTGGTCTAGCCATCAAAGATAACAGCAGAGGGACAATGGGGAAACAGTGTCCAGGGCTTGCCAACGTGATGTCCGACCCAGCAAGTTCTGGTGGAGAGGGAGCCCTGGAATGATCGCATAGTAAGTCAAGATTGAAAACACAATGGTAAAGAGTGGAATGGTAGGACAAGGAACTGACCAAAAACATACCGATTGGGAAAAGACTCAAGAAAGTTTTCACTTAAAATCTGTTTGATAAATGTTGGCAAAGTAAAAGCTGCACCCAGTGTGGACTCTCTGACCACGAGCTGGGAGCTCATCGGAGCGGAGCTATGGTAACAACAATAGGACCACAGAGAGCAGCAAAGTTTAGGTCGCAAAACGGGGACGTTCAGAATACTGCCCCTAAGCCCAGGGTGAACGAGGTTCAAATGCAGCCAGTACCTAGAATTGGGGAGTTATCGGGTCAAGAATAGGGATAGGTCTGATGACAGAAAGGCATGTAGAAATAGCACCACCTACATTCCAACCTGTGATGAATAGCGGAGCTATACTGGACAATAAACGATACCTGGCAGGTTCTGAGCGTGGGCAGAGAGAGTAGTGCAATGGACAGAGCCAGGCCATTGGCGAAAAAAGGTAGCCCAGCCCCGAGCCATGAAATGGGCGGTGGCCCTATCCTGAATGTGAGATGACTAGAGTTTATATACGGCTCTGGGTAGAGCAGACTCAACCCTGCTACAGTGTTAAGAAAGAGTGACTTTAAAGGAAAAAGACAAGAGCAGTTAGATCCGTAACCATGGATGACTGCATATGGCACAGATCTGAAAGGCTCCAAAATTCTGCAGCTATTCCCCACTCATAGATGGCACCACCAGCGTTGGCGAGTTGGTAGGCGGCCATGTCAGAAGTGAGACAAGGGAGGGTGGGGCTCTCACCAATTACAATCGATGGCAGGAATCGAATCGCTAAGACTGGGCTGAAAGGTCGACACCTTAACTTAGGATTGACTGCTAAGACTGGTATGATTGAACATTGTAATTGAGGGGCATGAAGTGGAAAAGCACAAACAGCACACAGGACAAAGGTTGTCAGAGTAGGCCTGACTGGCGGAAATCGTGCTGGCACAAGAACAAGAACCCAAAGCTATTGCCAGCATGGACACACTATGTCAAATAAAGAAAGACAGCGTAACCCTACCGCAGAGCCAAAGCACCAGAAATTCAAAGTCTGCAAGCCTATTGCGTTATGAGTGCCCTTGGGGTACTGCCTATTTACATGTATAAGATCAGTGAGTACCAGTTCACAAATTATTAGACTCGAGCTAGAAGCTCTTGGTCATAAACTAAAGGCTAGAACAAGAGCTAGCATTGTCTTTGATAAGTGGAGATGAGCTAGTGCAGATTACTGGTTTGGACGGGATAGGTTCTACTAAAGCGGAATGATACTAGACTGCCCCTATAAGACTCACAATCGAGACTGCCTAATATTGTTCAGATAACCCGAGCAGAGTCATGAACAAGGGTGTTCATGATTTAATAATTCCCTTTCACGAGTGACATCACCAATACCACATATCCTGTATTGAAGATGCAACCCGCTTGACATTAGTCACAGAACAGTGCTGCCAATATACGGAGTCAGAAGATGCCGGGATATGTATCGAATGGGAGAGGAGAGTAGCCGGGGACCCAGTGGCATGATACGTGGGTGAAATGATGGGCCCAAAAGATCCTAAGATGGTAGTTATCAGGACTCTGCCCTGACTCCACCATGGGTATAAGGATTTATTCCGGCTACATGCAGCGCAACGCCTCCCAACCCACAACACTTTTTATACTGAGATCAATATAGTAGAAGGCGAGAAGCTGCCATGGCGGCTGATTTAGCGGCTTTCGGAGAAAGAACTCTAAGTACTAATTGAGCATCCCGAAAAGATGTTCAGGGAGCGGAAAATAACCCCTAGCCAATCTCCGGCTGGGGTACTGATTTTATTCGTACACCATACCCTACCAACGCCTGTAGTTATCAGTTAAGTACTAAGGCCTAAATAAGGTCACTATTGCCAACCAGTATCCCTTGCAGCTAATGAGTGAGCTACAGGATAGAGTTCTGAGATCGCATATATATGCTCAGTTGGACCTTAAAGATAGTTGCCAGCTGATACGGATCAAGAAAGGCGAGGAGTGGAAAATGGCCTTGAGGACTAGGTATGATTACTACAAGTGCCAAGTAATGCCTTGGGGATTGGTAAATGCCACAGAAACATTTCAAGACATGATCCAGGTAGTACTATGTAAGTTCCCGGACTTGGGGGTTGTCGTCTATATTGGTAATATCTTAATATACTCCAAAACAGAGGAAAAACGTATCGAGTTAGTCACAGAAGTAGTGGCAGAGTAAAGAGAATACCAATTGGCAGTGTCTATCATTAAGTCAGTATTCCACATAGACACGTTGGAGTTCTTGTGCTACATAGTAACGGCGGGCAGGATTACTATGAGTGATCAAAAGATCAAGACTATCAAGGAACGGAAGGGAGGTGTGTCCACAAAGGATATACAAATTTTTGTTGGTTTTGTAAATATCTATCCACAATTCATTACAAATTTCTCGGCTACAGGCAAACCCGTAATAGGGCAAACAAAGAGGAACCTAAAGGGGTTGACCAGTGAAGCAAGCAGGAAGACTCATCAGAGTTCCTAAAGGAACTGTTCATTTCAGCCCGTATCCTCACAGACTTTCACCTTGACTGAAATACAGTGCTGGCGATAGATGGGAGGGACGTCACACTAGGATATATATAATTAGAGTACATTGAAATGACGCTTCATCTAGGGGCATTCTACTGAAGAGAGCGCAACCCTGCTGAATGCAACTACAATATACATGGTAAGGAGTTGCGGGCTATTGTTGTGGCCATTGAGGAATTGCGCTACTATTTGGGCAGAATTATGGAACCTATAATGGTGTTTACCAACTATTGCAATCTACAATACTTCCTCTCGACCAAAGCCGGGAGTGCACAGCAAACCAGGTGTGAACAAAGATTGATAGATTTCACCTTTAAAATCATATACAGGCCAGTCACAAGTGGCGGGAAGCCTGATGCACCAAGCAGACCGCGGGAGTACCATCCTAAGTAGGGAGCCGTGCAAATAAAGAAACGGACAATACTGAACTCTCCAGACTTCTCTCATGTGATGACAATAGTTATAGGACAAAAGGGGGACAGGGGAGAAGGACAACATGCCATTAAAGCAAATTACACCCACACAATGAAGCTGCATCTTGAAGCTCAAATCCTGATGAGAGGCACTAGTGAGGTGGCAGGACAGGATCTCAATACCGTAAGTAAGGCTATAGTTCTAGTACATGGACATGCAACAATAGGCACAGGGATAGTCCTAGCCTAGTCAAAAGGAACCACTGGTCGGATAGCACCCAGGGGTGTTCTAGCGGTACACCATGGGATGATAGCTGGAGTTGGAGTTATCGAGGGGGATTGCCGAGATGAGGTGAAGATGTTGTTGATCAACATGAAGGACAAAAACTACCTTGTGGAGAAGGGAGAGCAAATGGTGCAGCTAATAGTAGAAACAAGTCATGATGGGAGTTCTAGGAGGAAATTGAGGTAGAAGGGCCTAAGTGGAAACAGAATGGTTTTCAAAGTACGGGGTCCCGCATGGTAGAAACAAGGACGGAATGTGAATGCCTACATGAAGCCAACTGACAAAATGAATACTTTGATCAGCATGATCACATAGTACGTGAGGCATCGATGACAGAACAGGAGACATTGTTAAGAGCACTAGTAGTCGAGACCATTATATGAGGATATGATACAGAATTCCTGTCACAGGTATGTGCAAAGGGATGAAACGGCAACGACTGGAGAACCCACCAGGAGGAACTAGGAAAGTTCGAGAATAAAGGAAGAGAAATGCGAAAACATTGGAGTTTCACTGATCAACTGTCCTACCACAAGCAATGGCTATACATTGCTGAGGACAAAGCCCTACAAACACTTATTACCCAAAGCAGCCATGACTCTCGAGTTGCTAGGCACTTGGGCCAAGAGAAGTGGCTGGAAATTATAATGTGAGATTACTATGGGAAAGGGTTAGCTGATAGGGTAAAGGACTACATATAATCCTGTGACAAGTGCCAAGACAATCAGGTACCAAGGCATCCAAGTTATGTGTTCCTGCAGCTGCCAGAGTTACCCTATGGTTCATGGACCTTGATCTTGTCTCACTTCCTCAGCCAGAGGATCAAGTCAGAAGGGGACATGCAGATACTCGTGGTAGTTGATAGGTTTAATGAGATCATCTGCTTCCTTAGTTTAAATGAAAATGCGGCAGCAAACGATGTGGCTAAGGCCTTTCTCCAAAAGATTTGGAAACTGAATAGGCTACCAATAGAGGTCATTGCGGACATGGATACAAAGTTCAAGGGAGAGCTTTGGGAGTCGCTGTACAAGCTACTCAGAATTATGTGTGTAACTGGTATGGGTTACTATTGTTTTATGTTTGGTTTTATGTTTGGTTTCACAGTATCCTTTGATACTTGTAGTGTTTCGTGTGCTATCGGTTGATACACACATTGTTTTATGTTTGGTTTTATAAGTATCATGTGATACGTGTATTGTTTCGTGTGCTATTGGTTGATACACACAATGTTTTGCAATATCGCTCATACCGGAGATAAGCGATAGGCTGTATTTAAGGACCGCTGATTCCCGCAAGGGAAACAGCAGACTTCGACTGACAGTGTTCTTTAATATACTTGGTTGAACGGTTACTTCTCTGATGTCCTATTACACCCCGTTCGAAGCCTCCTTTAGCTAGCAGTGCTCGCTTCGTGTTGATCACGAAGCCAGCGGCTCCTATCGTACCACTACGTGACTAGGGCCTGGCCCGAACACGTTACAAGGTGGAAAATGTCGCGGGCTTATTATCCTGCCACGGACGCACTGACAGAAAGAACCAATCAAGTACTGGAAGGTTCCATATGGAGCTCCCTGAACTATGACCTGGATAATTGGCATGACTTGTTGACACTAGCCGAACACGCCTACAACAATTCCAGCACTAGCAGGCATAGGTTGACCCCATTCTACGTGAACTATGGATACCACCGACAGGCTGAGTGGGTGGAGGAGTGTGAAGCTCGTAATCCAGGAGTGACGACTTATACCGACTGGAGCCAAGCTATCTATAAACAGGCAGGAGAAGACTTGGCCACCATGGGACAAGCAATGGGAAGGTATCATGATGAAAAAGCATGGCCTCAACCTGACTGTTAGGGAGTTGACCATGTCATACTAAATGTAAAAAACATATGGATGATGGGACCTTCCAAAAAGCTTAGGCCAAAATTATACAGGCTATTTGAAATTAAGCAGCAACCCGGCGGCCAAGGGTTTGAGCTGGAGATCTCAGAATTGTGGAAAATACATCCCCTCCTTCATGTATCGCTACTAGAGCCCTACCGGATAATGGTCCACCTGGCTTGAGAAGTACCCTCACGGATACCTGACGAAACTGAGGGTAATATGGGAAGGGGGGTGGAGAATGTTGTTTGGAGAGAGCTGATTGCTCACAATGGCGGAGTTTGCAGATGCAACCAGAATATCTGTAAACTTAGGTATTGTTCCCAATGGCAAGAGTGTTCAGAGGATCAGAACAGCTGGAAGCTACCTGCACATTCAGAGTATGTAGCAAAGTTGGGGGAGGAATTCTACCAGAACAACTCGGAGATGCCAAGATCATGGGAAGAGGGGTGGGAGTGGCACGGTTTTTCTAGTTGTAGCCAAGTAAATGCACTGAGGTTTTTCACCCTTCCTTGCCAAGCCCTGGAATAAAAGATGATTAGAGGTTAGAATGTGTTAATAGATTGATTTAGAGATTCGAGACAAACTTTTGAAGAGGGGAGCTAGTGTTATACACAAGATGAACTATTACAGCATAAGGATGAGTCATGTGACATATGGTACAAGGTCATGTATTCAATCCCGGGTAGCGCCAGATTATTTGAGAGGAGCCCAGGTCAAACCGCAGCGGCCGCCGTAAGTAATGAAGATGATGGCCAGGATAAAATCACACCCTCTGCAGGTACCAAGGCCTCCGACCAGGTGATTATTGGTGGATTCCGAAGGGTGACTCATCCGCCCTCCTACTGAACTGAAGCAATGAGAATTGATAGGTTCGATGTGGAGATATATGCAATTGAATATCCTGATTGCATGACGACACAGAAGGGAGGATCGTTCAGCTGCGGCCAATGCCTAGATGATAGGGTAGGGTAGACAAAGTGCCTAGCGGAGACGAGTCAGCTGGGATGGAGGGAACTGCTCTAACCAGGATAACCTGCAAGAGTGGATAGGCTGGGAACCAGTCATGAGCACTGCTCTATCAGTCATTCATATGATAAGGGAAAAAAGTGCTCACACCTGGGCTGTTGGCAGAAGAGCAGTAATCTGCCTGCATTGATAGGTCCTTGGTCAGAGGTAATCACTCCATGTACGCTAAAGACCCAGTTCCCACTTGAGAGACTGAAAAAGATTTAGGGGACCATAGAAACAACAGCGCCGACTTGTGAAAAGTAGCACACCCTCAGAGGGATAAGTCGGTAATCAAGGAAGCCAAAATCAAGCAGGGTAAAGGTTTTCATAGTCTATAAAGTGCGCGCAAGTGAAACAGGAGGAGAAGAGGAATGATTTATATAGTCCACAAACACCAAGATGGGGTCTATAAATATCGGGGTGTCTCTCCAGCTTTTAAAAGATTATTTGTGATAATGCAGAGATCTTATCAATATATTCCTTGTCTGATACAATTCTTTCTTCTTTGCACTTTCAACTTTGAAAGACTTATGTGAGCTTCCCCAGTAATTCACCTCATCTAAAGATACCCTGGCCTGAATCAGACTCACTCGTCCTCAGAGTTGGCTACCGACTAACTTTAACCAACATAGAGCTGAAGCTAAAACCCCAGATGTGTAAGTTCTATATAGACTAGATTGAGTACCTGGGCTATGCAAGTACTATGAAAGGTATCTGTATGGACAATGTTTAGGTGGAGACCATCAGGGCTTGGGGCATACACAACAGTGTAAATGCCATCCAGGCTTGCCTTGTCTTTGAAAATTTCTATTACCAGTTCATACATGCTTCATATTATCTCGTCTGCCATCTAACAGCACTTACTAGGAAGGACAAGACCTTCAAGTACACCCAGAATGTTACTTGCCCTTTGACAGGGTTAAAGTGCCCTTCACCACTGCTGCTGTCATGCTCTAGTTTGACTGCTTCAAAGAGGTAATTATTGAAACAGCTGCCTCAGACTCCACGCTGCCTGTATCATGTCCCAGTGAAATGATAAAGGACTCCCACATCCTATTGCCTTCTACTCCCACACATACACCCATGCTGAGTACACCTATGACATCTAGGATGAGCAGTTAATACCCGCTGTAAGAGCTTTTGAAGAATGGAGATGTTACCTTATTGGATGAAAAGTCACTATCCTAACTGACCATCTCAACCTGAAGCATTTTACAACTAAACTGCTTCCTAATTACCAGTAGCCGCAGTGGTAGGAGTTTCTAACCAGGTTCAACGATGAAATCAAATGCCAACCTAGGAAGTTGATGTAATAGGGGCCCCCCTAGGAAGATGCATGCCAAGATTGTAACCGCATCGAACAACTTTGATCTTATTGCCCAAAGTTCATACACAAATATAACAGTAAAATAAATGGTAAAGCTGAATATTATAAAGCTGGTAGCTTTACTCAATTGAAGTCGTGAGGGGATTGATTATTGGAGTAGGAGAGTCCTCACATAGCTTTTAGTAGTTTTTATAATTTATGCCAGAAACTCCACCATCAGTTTACTCGAACCTTTTCCGCATCCTCCCCTCTACTGTGGGTGGTTCAGCACTTTTCCCACACCCCCATAAGTGTGCATGTCCACACGCTCTTAGCCTGAATTCTCTGCTGTAGTTGTAGGTTCTGCCGTGTGTCTCAATTGCACGCACCAGTGTAAAAACCTCTTTGCATCAGTGTAACGACCCAGCATACATGAGCTATGGCAAACAGAACCAATACCTATACAGGTAGCCAGGAGGTGAACTGATAGGAACCGGCAGGCAAGTAAGTACTTGACCTATGGAGACGAGATGGCCCGGGCTCAGAGAATGAACAGAATTGGCTGCTCAGTGTACTTAGGAACTTATGAAGGGGCAGTTGCTCAGCTAGGCCGGGTAACTGAAGACAGGTCAGAAAGGTCTATCACCGGCGACGGGATAGGCAGGGTAACACGGGAAAGTTAACTTGTCCGCTGGACAAGGTTACCCTACTCTCGGGATCAGGTTACCCTGCCTTGGGTCTTGGGTTACCCTACCCAGAGTCCTGAGTTACCCTACCTTTCAATATGAAGTCTCTTGGGTAGTTTGGGAAAATTGACTGCAATGTTTGTCACGCGAAGTCATGCATGACACTGGAATCTGGGATTCTGGGGGATGGTATTGGGCGAGCTACGTAGCTTCGAGGAAGCTGTAAATTGAAGACATTATTCCCATCATACCGCTCCGGCCCCGCCTTGAGGCCCGGACGTCATGGGCAAACGGTTGTGTAGTTGTGTGCAGTCTAGCAAAGAGGAATCATGGGAGACATGCTTGCAACACCGTATACATCGCTGCCGTCCGGTCGACCGTAAGCTGTTCGCAGGATATATAAGGGGGCATAGGGTGGAAGGTGGAGTACCTCCACCAAGTTGTTCAGAGTAAAAGGACCAGAACTGACGGAGTTAACGGGTGTTAACCATGGGGGTCCCACCGGGAGTCGCGGGTGGTGCCGGGGCGACAGGGAGAGTTTGACACCTACCAAGCCCGAACGTGCCCCCAACACCATAGGCTCTGAAAGGGAGGTGCAGAGACACTAAAAGCATGATTGCTACTACAGGAAAGGTAGATCTGGGGTGGTGGTCATGGGTAGCACATATTCGATTACTCCCGGAATATCGTGCACTGCAGAAGGCACCGGAAGCCTGCGACCCATAAAAGATTAACTAGATAAACTGCTAACGGTAGCCTCCAGAGTCACGTAGAGATCAATGCATATGGGAAGGGTGTCATGGATTGTCTAGTTCATGAGGTGTCTTGACTGTTAGCCACTGGCAAGACACCGGTGCGCAGAAGTTTTCACTGTGGTGGGCAAAATGGAAATGTACCGCAGAAATGATAATCGCATAAGGTGAACGCCAACCAGAGTGTGTCAGCACATGCATGCCCGAATGATGTGCCAGGAGACGTGTCGGACCACCATTAGCGGAGAAGGGTGTACGCGAAGAGTTGGAGTAAACTGATGGAGGAGTTTCTGGCATAAGATAAAACTACCTGAAAGTCTATGCGAGAACTCACCTACTCCAACAATCAATCCTCTCGGGATCTTAATTGAGTGAAGCATCAGGCTTAACGATATTAAGTTTTACCGTCAACTTTACTCTTACATCTGTGTGAACTTTTGGGGATAAGTTTGAAGTTGTTTGCTGTGGTCGCAACCTTGGGATCCATCTTCCTAGGGGTACCCCCATTACAGTATATCGTTAAGCGAGCTCCTTGCTTAACTCCTCCCCGGATTAATTGTTTCCGACCTTCGGCACTGACCTTGCATGAATACTGGTACTCTTGTCGCGGACAAGTAGACCAGGGTGGAAAGCGCAGTGGCTAGTACTGAACTTCGGACCAGAATGGAATCCAACTCGGATTCAGACCTTGACCTTGATAAGAACACCGCCAACACGTTTCGTGCGTCGGTTTTTGCGGATGTTCGCGGTATCGACTGGGACGGCCACCAGTTGCTCTTGGAGGCCGCTCCTATTCAGTTACCTGCTGAATGTCTTGACCTCCTGATTACAGACCCTCGCGCCGCGGCGCTCTCATTTTTCCAAGACCCTACCCTAGTCCATAACATGCTACCTCACCTGCCGCATGGAGTTCCCTTTAGCGAGTTCACCCACGAATTCGTCGAACCTTACATCGTCCGGGAAGTAGCCAAGTCGATTGAGGAAGCAAAGCGGGAACTGAAGAAATGGAACAACCAGCAGCAGCAGGTGTTCCGAACAAAGATTACTAGGGCAGCGGTGGAATGGATGAAAGTCCAGCAGGAGGCAAACCTGGGGATGATAAAGGTCAGCAAGCATTGAAGACTTGGATGAGAGCTTTGGAAAAGGCTTTCCAGGGCAGGTAGAGTATTGATGCTGAGAATGACGTACTGATGTTAGAGGCAGCGCCCCCACTCCCGCTCGTCCATACCAAGCCCGAGAACTTCGGTATGGACTTGGCTGTGAGAGCTAGAGACGACCAATGGAGGGCGTATTTGAGCCCAATCAGCATACGAATGTTGGAAAGCCTGAAAGGTGACGGCTATAGCTATACCTCTTGCTTCTCAAGAGCATCTACCACCTCCCTGTCGGTCCCCCCCCTCAGGTGCCCGCAGTCGCTCAGGCAGCCCTACGGTCGGGCCAACGCATGGACGTTGAATAAGAAAGAGGACCTCCAAGCCGAAGGGCATTACGGCAGAAGATACGCCTGACCCTACACCTCGACCGACTCCTGCTCCTATCATCCCTCCGGCAACGCCTTCAGTTGCAACTCCTATACCTTCCATTGCCACCCCACACCCACACCTCTACCAGTTTCGTTGCCCACTCCTGAGACCTTCCCTGTCACAACTTTCCCGCCAGCAGTATCGGCTACCCCAGGGTACCGGCCGCTGCGTGCGGCTTCAACTGGATTCTTTGGACACGTAAGGCACCACGAAGAGTGAGCACCCATGGCTCCATCACGAGGGACTCTGATCCCCGGACCTGGGACACCGGCTCGTTCAGTTCCTTGTGCACCCGTGATTCCCTCTGCCCCCTCAAAACCAACTCTTCCCTCTGTCCTCCCCACGATCACGAGCGGTGAGTAGGACAGCCACGATGGGTACTGTCTGTCGGGCTGCAAATCGGAAGAAATCAGCAGGGGGTGGATTCATTACCACACGTACGGGTGCAGGAAGGGACCACGGACCCTGGTAAGGCACAGAAGAAGACAGAAGGAGGGAGACGGACGACCAACATGTGGGTACTGCGGGTAATGGAGATACGCGGGGCCCCCAATGCAACCCTTGAGTTGTCCAGAGCTTCAGTCATTTCTGGGAGCAACTCAGGCAGCTCCGAACCCAACTCCCGAGAGTGGGCAATGACCTGTTCCACCACCGGCATCAGTAACGCCAGGGGCTAACCCCCCCAAGGATGGGAATCAGGATGGCCAGGAGGAAAGGTTTGATGGGTATGATAGACCCCGGGAGACCCCAGGTGGAAATACCAGGGGTAGTGGAGGTGGAAATGGACCACCTGTCGATGGTACTACGGGAGCAGGTGGAGATCCAGGGGACTCTGACCATGATAGCTCGGATGAGGATAGTGCCGATTCTCTCCCCGACTTGACTACCTTTCTCGGTACTCAAAAGGAAGACTGGAGCGATTAGAAGAAACGACGGTGGGACCGCAGGGCTAAGAAGCTGTCCAGGGAACTACGGAGCAGGTTGGCTGCACAGCCATCATCCAGACAGCGGCAGAAGAAGCCCGAAAAGCTGCGCGACATTCCGGCGGTTAAGGGAAATGTCACCGAACTCGCCAGCTTTCTGACGTTGGTAGAGGTTAAGTTCGAGTATTTTGCATGGTGCAGGTTGACCAATATGGACAAGGTAAACCTGGTGATTCCACTTCTAGAAGACACCGCCAGAACATGCTATCTTGGGCTCCACTCCCACATCAATAAGGCGGCAGCCAAGCGTACTGGAGTTCCTCTTAACAACAGTAACCCGTTGAGAATATGGAATGGATTCTGAGAACGGCTCGAACGGAATTTTGGCGGTGACCAAGGGCAACCAGACCGATCCCTGCTTGAGTGGCGAGACCTAGTGATGAAGCCACATCACATAGATGAGTACCTGGACAAGATAATTGACTACATGTATAAGCTTAGCTATACAGACCCGGTTCAGGTACGAGATAAGGTACGGTCGGGCATTACCGAAAAGGTTAGGGACGCGTGGCCACTGAAGGAGCCCCATCCAACCGACTGGAACGACTACCTGGATCTCCTTCGGAAGGTTGGACACACAATGGAAGACAAGACCCCGTTCAGCAACCGAGTCATCCACCCTGTCCAACGGTCTCCGCCAATGGAAAAGAAGGACGATAGGTCTTCAACTTCCGGAAGGTTTAAAAAGAAGGACAAAGGTTCGGGCAGACAGAACCAAAGGCCTGCGAAACCTGCTAATTTCAATGCGGGGAAACAGGCAAAGCCGGCGACTTCTGAGTATGCAATAGCGTATAAGGAAATCCCGTCCACTTTGACTGAACGTCGGAGAAAGCACAACCAGTGCACCAAGTGTGGACAAAGT